>CABFVX010006667.1:0-21417 GCA_902151425.1 Timema shepardi
TACCTATATTGCTTTAAAGAAAAATTACCTTCATCCATGACTTTTTACATAATTTAGATTAATCCAAATCAATACATTACAACATGGACTGCACAACTGATGTGTACTGGGTGACGTAGGCTCGTGGCTGCCTTAAGCGATGACATCATCAAATTCTTTCAAATGGCGCTACCTATCTATTCTCTTTACATTGGGTTATTCTACCTGTTGGCGAGCTAACCTGATCGGTGTTGGCGAGCACGCATCAAGACAGGGAGGGATTGATTTTTGACAGATTAGTGTGTAAACTTCTGTCTCTTTTAAGGTGCAGCTGAAGGGAGTGGAGTAATTTTAGAGTTTTTATAGCTTTACGTTTTTTTTTGGCCAAAATAAATCAAACATTTCTCCAGATCTTGAATATTTGTCAAAACTTTTTCACTTTATTTAAAAAGTTTTGACAAAATTCCAGGACACCCTTGACAGATATTCAAGATCTGTTGATATTAGAATGTGCAGAAAACTACACTTTATGTTGCTACTGGAGAAATATTTGATTTATTCTGACCAACAAATTTCAATTCTATAAAAATTGTAAAAAATACTTGGACTCCGTTCGCCCGCACCTTAAACAAAGTTTTTACTTATCCAGTCATAGTTATAAAGTATTAAAAATTATTCTGGCTGGTCTGATAGGTAAGGTTATCTAACACAACTATAAAAACCTTGGAATGTGCTTGAAGGTGTGAATAAAGCACAATGTAATCGAACAACCTAACCTGTGGCTACGAGCGTCATTCCTTTTCAGCAGGCTACAGTTGTACATGCTTAAAACACCTCAGTTAATTTCATTTGGAAAGCACAAGACAAAAAAAACACAATACCCCAAATAATTATCATACTTAACCAATTAAATAATGGGTATTGAGGATACACCACCATGATTTGATTAAAATAATAAAATGCATTTTATGTGAAAGCAACAATAAAGATATTTTTTTTAAATCTTGGCTAGAGGTATTAAATTTATTGGTACACTATTTTTGAGCTATTTTCTATGGAGCAAATGGAGAAGGGTTTGGAGGGGGGTTATAATTATGTTTATGATTATGAGAGTGTGTCCCGTCTGGAAGGGAGTTTTGTGTACCACCTTGAACTAATGTATTTTCCCTCAATACTATTTCATACAAACTTTTAGGATATAGAGCATTGTTTCTCTATTTCTATAAGTGTGGCACCCTTTGATACATTCCCTATATTTCACACCACTCTTTGAATGAAACCTTATCTCCATTTGTTTAGAGTTTAGTAGACATTAGATGATGTATTAAAAATACTCTTGTGAGTGAAAATGTTTCATAGACACACAAAATTAGTATTAACAAAATCAAGAATATTTTTCTAGTGCAATACTTACACTCAATTATTAACTCTATATATTTTCGTGGTAGCCCTAGGGGATCATCGTAGCACCGAAGCACCCCATAGAGAACTTCTGACCTAGACTCCAGAGAAGTGTTTTTCAAACTGTCTTTTATGTATACCTCAACATTCTGCCGAGTTTTTATGAATTGTAACATTGTTTATAGTAGTCCCAAGTTTTACAGCCTGCAGTCTGGGTAAGTTTTTTATTCAAGCCATATATTTTCCACTAACGGCTTTCTAGGCCTACCACACCTTCATATACTTTTTAATCTAACTTAAGACAAGGACAGGCACAACATCCAATTCTCAGCGGAAACCCACATCTCACCATTGTTAAATTTTTCGGCCATGACGGGAATTGAACCTGGGACCCTTAGCGCAATCGATACACACACTACCAACTAAGGTGTCGGATAATATTAGCAAGTCTTAAATACAAATTAATGCATATTTTTAATGTGAGATCATGGCATTATCCTTTATTTCCCTCTGTCACAGCTTTATATGACTTAGCACTGGAGCTTACTTAACATTTGGTGTGACTATGTACTTAGAAATACAGCAGATATGTCTTCTTTATTTCATGAAGAGTTGGAAGGGATAGTTGGTTTGGCCAAAGTTTGTGAAACACTGGTATAGTTGATTTTTTTTCTCTGATTTCACAAGCTAAGAGAAAATAGTATCCCAAATCGGTCCGAACTTTTATTCACACCTTGTTAGGAGATTGGATTAAGAGCATTTGACTCGTATGGGATTCAAACTGACCAACTAATCACATGTGGTTGGTTGTAGCAAATTAGCATATTCAACACTGCCCGAGGCCTATATTAGACAAACCCCTTACACCTGATAAATCTCTGGACTACAGCTGTGGATTAAACATCCCCCAAATCACAATAAGTTTATTTAAAAAGTGCTTGAAAAACAAATTAAAAAAAAATAGCACCTATTTCTAATAATGTTTAGTTTTACAACTCAATACTTGATATATCAATTACAAAATAATCAATGGAATTGTGCAAAAATATATTAATTTTTTAAAACCACCTGTCTGGGTTCTAAACATGTATATTACTCATCTCCACCCAAATATTGTAATTAAGGTAGACTTACAAGAAATATACCTACATTTGTGTAGGAGAGTAGGAAACAATTGAATAAGAATCCAATGGTCTAAGGTGTCACTCTCACAGTAGACTAGATTGACAGTGATGGGGATATGGGAGGTTTGAATCTTGGTCGGGTGTACTGAGGTTATTTTTTTCCTAAATGGTTTTCAACTCTCCTTCCACACAGATGTGGGTACACTTGCTCTAAATTTAACTTTCCTCATCCCTTAAATCATTAGCGTAGTTAGGAAATATATGTATAACCTGAATGGGTAATAAGACTCGGCGATAAAAAGAATAATATGAATCCCCCCAAATACACTCTTCCGGGATTTGAACCTCTGTCACCAACAAACCAGTTTATTGTGCTAATACAAGAAATACATCTTCTTTGAGTATGAAAACATCGACAACTTCTATGAAAAAAGTTAAACACATCTTATGACCCATTCAAACTACCCAAAGATTTACACTAATGAGAGGGATAAGGTGTCTCCGTAAGCAGAAGGCACATGAACAATATCGACTAGCTGCATTTTTCTACAACACTGTGATTTCCCTTTCATTTCATAGTCAACATATTTATACATCATAAAGCAAGTATTGTAATTTTGAACATTTTCAGACTAGAGGTTTGACTTCCAGTTTTTGTCTTGTTTCTGACCTGCTAGACAGAAGCGTCCAGCCGGCTGGGAATGCTAAGCTGATTTTTCTGCTAGAGATTATGATGTGTCTTGACGTTTTTTGTGCCCATGGCTAGTCCATCTTTCTTTCACCTACTCATCTTACAGTCTGGTGTTCAAATCAGTTCCTATCGCTATCATTTCTTGGAAAAGTATGTGTGCAGACTTAACTTCCTGCTGGTCAGCCAGCCTCTCAATTGTTTAATAGTGCAGTAGTTCTGCCAAATTGATGGCAGGAATTTACTAGTTTTGTAAAACGTTGGCAACACTATTTCTTTTGAGAGCTGAAGGC
The DNA here is from genome assembly GCA_902151425.1 of Timema shepardi. NCBI lineage: Eukaryota > Metazoa > Arthropoda > Insecta > Phasmatodea > Timematidae > Timema > Timema shepardi. The sequence goes on from CABFVX010006667.1 coordinate 3,486, forward strand.
TCAAGACGCCACCAGAGAGGGTTGGCCGACCATTAATTCTACTTTTAAGACATTTTAGATTTAATTTATGAACACAAATAATACAATTAACACTTAAATAAACTTTAGTAACTTCCCCCTGAATTATCTAACTTTAGATATAAGTAGAATAATTATATCACACGATTAAACTTAAAAACTGGTAAATGATTTAAAGTGCAAGCCATAGGGGTACTGTAGGTCGGTCATGAACTATGAAACACAATCAGAATTTGGTCGGTCACAAACGATGAGCTATAAGTTGTATTTCGGTTGGTCACAAACAACTAATTAAATTAATGGCCCAGTTTAGAGAACTAAATCACTTTGAATTGTCCCCAAAAGTGAGCCATTCTGCACATCTCTGCCGTTTTCAGGTATAATTTTTTTTCAACCCACAAATATGATACTTGATGCGGCTACATCCGTAACCTATCATTTCCATTTTCCAATCTTTGCTAGTTATGTTTTCGAGTGCACTCAATTTTTACCCTTTGTCTATGTTTTAGTAAATTATACTAATGTGTGATGTTTTAGAGTTACTTAAAAATAGAAATGAGGTTTTTTTTTCATTAAATAAGAAACTTATGATTAAAATTGGTGTAAAAAAGGAAATTGAAAAAAGCATTAGTGTTAATCTAAGTCATTAACTTTGGCAAGTAACTTTTTCAAATTGTCCCAAATAGTTGAAAATAAATTTATGCTCATAGTTTTCAGAGAAGTTATAGGAGCAAAAATATATTTTCTAATGAACTAAACATTTTAACAGACAGTTGTGATTTTTATTTCAACAAAAATAACAATTTTTCCTTACATGAAAGATGACTACAATATATTCTAAATTCTACATCTTCCTCTTCATGATCCAGGGTTAACTCTTTATGAAAAACAGTAAATTAGTAGGGAAAACATCTGCCAGATTCTGAATATTTACTTCATAACTGATGAACTGTTTCTCAGTTTATGAATAAATATCCAAAATCAAAAAGTTCCCATTCCCAGTATCACACAAAGTTTTCTCTCATTTTAAACACTTTGCCCAAAAAATTACATTGAATATATTTTTGCACCATGAGCATTCCTACGTTTTGCATAAACTTTACACTTTATTAATTTTATTATGTTCCACCATTTTTTCTATGTATATTAACAATAAAAAATCTGCTTAACATAGACCTGAGTATTTTTTTTTAAAACCCAAGCTTCACAAGGAATTTCTTCACCTATGTTTTCAGCATCTCACTATATTAAATTTGATATTTATATCAATTAACTTAGATTTCATAATCCTTTAATAAACCACTTGTTTTTAAAAAGTTATCAAAAACAACTAAAACATATTAGCTTTCATTAAAATTTTGATCACACAATTGGACAGATTAGAGAAAACTCGAGACAAATGAAAAGTACTATTGCATATTTTAATTGTGAGCTTGTAAAACATATTTCATTTTTTATGAAATAGTGAAGCTGGATTTAGAGGCTTTATTAAATAATAATTATACAAAATATAAACTGAATTGACAAATAATCCTATTTTTATACAAGTAGAGAGACATCCTATATATAATTATACAAAAATTAAATCGAGGTTACAAATTTTTTACAAGTACTATATACGGCCATAATATTGTAACATTTTTACTGTCCAAAATTTCTATGTTAATTATATTAATTAATCACATTTTGTGGGAGTATGAAAGCAAGATTAAAAAGAGAAAATTAACATAAGAAATATATGTTTACAAATATGTATAAAACAGTTTACATAAAGTATGGTACTTAAATTAATTACATTTACCACAAAACATTACATTGATAATTTAAAAAAAATAATATACCAAGTAGAGTAGAATCATACAATGCAGAAAGATCACATACAAATAAAACCATGTTATATTAAAACACGTCGCAAAAATCAATTGTTACAAGTATTACTTATAAAAGCAAATGAATGTCTTCAATAAATGTTATGAGCTCTGAATTCTACAAATGTTTGATCTCATGCAATTCTTTCAAAAATACATAATGCATTTAAAATACATTTATGGTAAATATGATGTGTTCTGCAATATGTGATTCACTCAAAACTGTTGACAAAAATTATTTTCTTTGTCAATCACTAAAAGAAAGCGTACTCATTGAAATGGTTATAAAACTCATTTATCTTTAGATGGTACTGTGTCTCTTGGCTACTAATACTTTTAATAGTCTTAAAAACCAGTTTGTGTGTCTTGCAATAGTCAAGTTCTTGTCTTTTATAAAATAATTTTATTATATTTAGAGGAATTTTTCAATTTCTTATTGTTCAGTCCTCATCAGACAATGGTTCATATTGAGCTGAAAGCAAAGGGGCTGGCTCAACTGGCCTTGAGGAGACGTCTGATTGAGAGTTCGAAGCTGGAACTGAAGATTGTTGAGATTGACCTGAACCTAAAGTTTTGCTTTGCTGTGAGATTTGAATATTATTAGTATTGTTTGCACCTGAAACAGGAATCTTAGTAGACACTGAAGACACTTGTGCTGGAGTTGGGGAACGAGCTGCTGATGGCACATTCAAAGCAGAAAAGGGGTATGCATATGTTGTCGAAGGGGGTACAAAAGCTGCTGCCACTGATGAAGATACTGTTGTTATCGATGGAATTGAAAATGTGGACGAAATCGGATTAACTACCGATAAAGATGATTTGGGAAAGCCACCAGTCCCTCTATTACCAACATTATCTATTGAAATGTTTGGTGATGAACCTTTCATCATAGAATTAAGTTTATTTCCTACAATATCACTCAAGTTTCCTTGGCCTGCACTTTCATCAATCACCATCTCTCCTGGACTATCACATCTTCTCTCTTGTCTGTCTTTGTCAGATACTTTGACTCCACTTTCACGATGATCATTATCTTGATGTTTATTTTGATGTCTTGCTTCATCATCAATCAGCCTTCGATCCTGAGCATCACCAGAAAATACATTCTTTTCTTCTGGATGGTTTCCAAGTTTCCCTCCAAAATGTTGCTGATGATGACGTGGCTGTTGCTTTTGGTTTGTCATAGCCTGTTCAGATTTTTCTTCTTCAGAGGTTCTCATAACCTCTACAATCCTATTTTTAACATAGTCTAAGGGAGACAGATGTGAAGGCTTATCTTTAGTTTGTTCAGAAGAATACCTTCCCCGGGAAGGGAGGAAACTCATAGACTCAGATGGACCTGCAGACCCTACACTCCCTCCCGGAAGCCAATGATGACCACTAGCTACATGCTCAGATGGAGATAAAGGTTCCATATGGTAGCTTCCACTCGATGTCTTGGTTCTTGGAGACTGAGGTTGTGCTACTCTTATAATCTGTCTTTCATCAGATTGTAGAGCGTTACCAGGAGCTGTACTAGATTTTTCTCGTTCTCTTGCTACCTCCATTTCTTTGGCTTGTTGTTGTAAAGCTTTACGTAACTTCCAACTTTGATGCTCGGCCATTATTTCTGCCGCAACTGTTGAAGTTGGTGGTAATGGAGGAAGAAGATGGTATGGATGATGAGGATAAATCTGTGCCATGTTACGATGGTGTGGAGCTATGTGTGCAGAAACAGCACTTGTAGGGGGATTAATATTAAAGTCTTTTGTAATGATTGAATCAATGTGCTCTGCCAAAGTTATCACTTTTGTATTATTTCCTGGTGCACTACTTTCTTGTTGAGTGGGCTGTTGCTCATGATCAAGATGAACCACGTTTGGACTGTGAGAGGATTTCAAGGGTGATGTTTTTCCATTTGATTCTGGAATATGAAGACCTGAAGATTGATGAGCAGAAGATGGAGCTGGCTGATCCCGATGTACACCCTGTTGGATGAAAACGAAAATAAAAACAAACCAATGATTTTACTGAATGATAAGCTACACACATATTTTAAAACTATTTGTGTCTCGAGTGTTAGTTTTAATCCATCTCGGTCTTACTAAGACTGGTGTGGCTTACACCTGGGTGATGGGGCCTCCTGCTGCCTTTAGAATCCTGGGTATTCATGCTTGGCAGTGGTGCCCTCTGTTAACTGAGGCTGTGGTTGCTGCCTCATTAGACTACTCTATTCATCAGCCCCTAGTACTAGGACACAACTGATGAGGCCCTTTTACAAGCTTGTTGGTTTAGGCCCTGACCAGCCTCTTGCCTCTTAGCCGCACTTGACCTGGCTTCTGCTGGGGTTCAACCCAATCTACACCAGGTTACTCAGACACCAGAGTACACCCCGTTGGGGAGAAAGAAGGATTGAGAAAGCGAGGTTATGTGGGACCCACTATGTAGACTTCTTGTGTTGAACTTCAGTCAGCTAGATAAAAGTATATAGGAAAAAGCCCACAAAAGAGACCAATAAAGAGTTGGGAGGAGCAGTTAATAGAATGTGTGCAAGTGATAGAATAAGAATTGAAGCAATTAGATGAGAAAGAGTAATGGAATGACAGGGGAAGATGTACAGATGCAGTAATGGGTGTAGTAATAATTATCAACAATGGTTCCAAAGGGAACAATGCTGATTTTCTCTATAATTTATGGGTTTCAAACGTGTTTAAATTTACTAAATGTGAAGTCCACCTTTTCAATTCAAACCAAAATAAATTTAAGAAACATTTCCAAAGCAGTAACTTTAGACACACACATAATTTATGAAATGTTATACTGCAAGCATAATTATCATATTATGTTCCAATTTGTTTGATCAAGTTAGTATCACATATATATTAATTATTTTAAACTCGCTTCAATGGCCATACAGTCTAATGCACTACTCTCACAGTTGACTAGACTGCGAATGATGAGATCAAAGTTCTAAAACGGTTTTCCACTCTCTCTCTCTCTCTCCATAAAAATGCAGATACACTTCCTATAAATATAACCTTCATAATCCCTAAAACTATTAGCGTAATTGGTACATAAGTATATACACCGAAAAAGTAGTAAAATTTAATGCTAATTTTTTTTGGTAGATTTTTGTCATGCAAATTAATTTGTAATGTACCTTTATACTCGACTGATTACAGCATTAATGACAGAAATTGAATATAAATGTATGTTTTAGATTTGAATATTTTTACTGTCAAAGCCATTTTTTAATCACACTTGAGGTTTTCAAAGCCACACACACACACCACCCCTAATATTTACAAAAATTACTTTTTGGAACCACATGAAAAAATATTTAAATAATATAGGATTATTTTGCTCCCCTACAAACTAGTCTGTTGATTTAAGGGGGAGTGTTGATAGTGACTTTGTTGAGTGCAATTAGGGTTGAGCTGTAATGTTGTACTCAACTCGTAAAACAATGTCTGGGCTGGACAATATGATTAGACGTGTTATTTTTGAGGAGAAAATACCCTCGTCTTAGAAATGATCCATAAACCACTTAGCGCTGTTGAGAGTGGAGGATCTCTATTGTCTAGTTGGTGTTAACACGGTGGGAGGTGGATACATCAATCCAAGCGTTAGGTAACACAGATATATGTACTTAAATTATAATGAGTGTAACACACATACTGCAAATCATTGTAATTATGGCACTGTCCATCTGGAAGGGACAACAATTAAATTTAAATTAGTTAGAAAGTGACACAGAGACATAACACAGGGCAATTCTTCACTCAAACTTAAACAACCAGTTTCATAGTCAGACAAAGTATGGTGCTATACTAAATACAAGACAACACATACCTAGACCAGAATGGAATGGACCAGTTTTATAGTCAGTCTTAGTACGTCTCAAGTGTGGTGCTATACTAAATACAAGACACCTACCTAGACCAGAATGGAATGCGACAGTTTCTCATATGAAATTGGCAAATTACATTCTGGTATATGGTAATTGTGTTGTACTGTTATAAATCTGGCCCTATGGCTGAGTCTGTGATGGACATGTGGGAATCGTCAACTACATATGAGCGACCAATAGTATTGAGAACTATCAAATGCCACAGCCATCTATTACTTGGGATTTAAATTAATTATGTTCTAATGTTGAAACCATTGTATAACTATTCATGTTTTCACCATCAATAAACATACTAAATAACTTACAATGGTGACTAGTATTAAATCTGAGTTCCTTTTTCAATGTCACAATAGCTTCCATATGAAATAATGACATTCACTCTGATGTGAAAATTATGTAACAAAGAACGGAGGGGATGAGGGGGATCAGGATATTGTCTATTTGGTATTATTATGGGGGAGGGGCGAGAGTCAAAAAAGGTATGGATGATCCCCTATACAGGTGTCTATAAATTAAGGAAAATAGTGGTTAAAGTGCTCAAAATCATTATCACCATATTCACCTACATACATATGACTGCAGCAAACAATGTGCATTATATATAAGGTGTAAACCTATTTCCTAATCTTATTTTGGAAAAAATGTAAATCTTCTTGTGGTATATAGCAGAATTATAGGTATTTTCTGATACAAAGAGGAAAATATTTCTGGTTTTGGCGCAGTGAATGAAATAATGGGTGCAAATTTCTACCTAGAGCAGGCCTGTCCAACTGGTCGTCCACAGCCCACATATTTTACGGCCTGTGATGCTTTAGAAAAAAAAAATATCATTCAGGTGTTCTTTAAACAAGATCGTAATTAAACAGTGTAAAATTTATTATATGTATTATTTGCTTTACTATACTGTATATCAATTATTATAATACATTTAATGTAATATTTTAGTTATGAGACTATCATGAAACATTTGTCTATTTAATTTATCCAAAAATTGAGAATATCGTGCAATGAAGAAAAAAGAGTGCCAAAATCTGGTAACAGCTTGAAAAGTACCTAAGTACACCAATGGAAAACATGCCCACTGCCCTTTACTTGTCTCTGTTGCATTCTTAATTGGGAGCTGAGCAAGATTAGTCTTTAGTTATACTTTGTGAGTGTGGCGTGTTAGTAACATAAAAGTTTCATAACTTTGGGAAATCTAACAAGATGAGTAAGTCTACTACAGTAAAATTATGTATTTATATTTAGCACCGCGTCTTACTACCCGTTCGGGTTATACACTTTAAGTACTAATTACTCTAATGGATTAGGAATTGGGAAGGGTGAATTAGAGGAAGTGAACCCGCATTTGCGTTAAGGGAAAGTGGAGAACTATTCAGGAAAAACCACCCTCAGTTCACCCGACCGAGATTCGAACCTCGATCTCCTGTCCTCAGCAGTCGAGCTTAACACGACAAGCGCGTTAGCCAACTACACCGCCAAGGCGGGTGAAAATTATGTACTTCAAACAAATTTGGAAATTGAAATTTTTTTTTATAAACAATGGTCAAAAAATACAGTTTCTAGTGTGCTTGCAAATATTGTCAGTGTCAAAGGTCTAATTTCCACGTGTGCAGCCTGCACACTGTCTAGGAATATGAAATGATGCCCTTATATAACTTAAAGTTGGACAGCCCTGACCTAAAGCATTGAGAAATGCAAACCCGCCAAGAGATATAAATTACATTGGAAAGGACAACGTGCATCCTAGTAGCTACAGTAAATTGTCATTGTCGTCGTCATCATCATCATGTAGAGGAATAAGTTTGTTATTGTACTCGTATATTAAAGGCCTATCACTAATGGTTCCAAATAGGTTTGAATATAATACATACTTGAAACAACCTATCGCCTGGTCTGGTTGGCAGTGAACCACTATTACCACCAGAGGAAGCACCTGGTACAGATGAATCTGTGGAGCTTTGATTTATCTGATGTGTTATGATGGCATCAATCAAACTTGCTGCAGTTAACGTAGAAGAGTCACCACCAGGAGCAACCCTCGAACTACTTCCTTGGCCACGAGGGGTTCCTGAATTACTCAACTCTCTCTCTCTATTATCTCCTGTAAAGAAACAAAGAAAGAAATTCATTTAGGTACAAAGTTATTTGTGTTGCATTTTAAAGAGTATTAGATGTTTTAACAAAAATAAAGTACATACCATGTGTTAACTGCTGTTGTGATGAGGGAAGGTGCCTTGGTGGTGCATTAGGTATCTCTCGTGGAAAACTTCTGTCCAATAACTGTGGGCGTACACCTAAGTCTGATGTATCACGATAGTTTTCCCTGTACATAGCCAGTTTTTGAGACTCATAGCCAGAAGTAATTCTAGTTTGCTGTTGTTGTTGTTGTTGTTGTTGTTGGTGTTGTTGCTGCTGTTGTTGTTGTTGAGGCTGATTGTGGTGCTGATGTGAAGCCTGAAGTTGCTGTCTATGAAGTTGTAATTGTTGGTGTTGTTGCTGTTGAATTTGCTTTTGCAGATGCATTTGTTGTTGGTGATGCTGGAGTTCTCTTTGTTGTTGTTGTTGCAAATGATTTTCCCGCTCTCTTTCCCTGTCCTTTTCTCTTTCCCTCTCTCTTTCTCGTTCTCGTACAGACGCAGCCATTCGTTGTTGAATTTCCGGATTTCCCTCCCTTAAGGAAGGTCCAAATCGATCTTGGTGAAATCTTTGCTGTTCAGAATGAACATCCCAATCCTTTGAAAAGCCAACAAATCTTTGTTGGTCAGGGGGAAGATGAGAAAATCTTTCACGTTCCTGATGTTGATGCTCAGCTAAGAGACGTACATTACTTAAAGAATCTGCCATGGATTTCCCCAATCCCTCATGGTGATGCATGTGATGTGTAGATTGACGTTTTTCGGAATCTTTTTGTGGTACTGGAAGGCTAGGCTGTTGAACTGCCACATCTACAAGTGATGAAAAAGCTTCATGCCCAGGAGGGGGCGGGTAAAGCGGAGGGAAATGGTGATGGGGATGATGGGTTGGAGGATGATGAGGTAAAAAGTGAAGTCGTTGATGAGGTGAAGCGGCCGGTGAAGGAGGCTTTGTATTTCCACTGCTAGGCGGTCGAGACTGTACACAAGGGTTTGTGTTATGTCGCTGAATAACACCTTGTCTTGTTGGTGGGGTATGTGTGTGGTGAGGGGGTGTCTGAGATTGTTCCATGATGTTGCTATTTGCAGGCGATGATCGACAGTAAACAGATGCTGCACTTGAAGGAGGATAGTAGTGAGGAGAAGACGAAACTATACGAGGTGAAGGAGAATCTTGTTGAGATGCAGTTTTGTCTAAAGGTGCATTTGATCCTAAACCAAGTGATCCTCTTCTTGAAACATCCATCTGCTGTGACGTTATGTAATCATTCATTATAATTTGTCTTGAGCTAAGCTGCTGCTGAGTAGCATATCCTGCAGGTCGACTCGCCTGGTGAGGGTAAGGAGATGTGAATACACCTGAAGCTGAAGTAGTCTGTGTGGATGAACCATCTCGCGGGTAGGGTGGATAAGTGCCACTCACAACATTAGAAGGATTATTCCCAACATTTGGAGCGGCTGGAGATAACCGTTTGTAATAATCATGAACTGCTCCTGGGATAGGAATCAATGTACGTTCTACTCGTTTATCACTGCTAAGGTGGTGTGGTACATGATGCATCGGTGTGCCTTGGGTAATAGATCCGCTGAGGGGAGTTCCATCTTTTCCATGTGCCGGAGTTTGTTGTGGAGGTGTCATTTGGCGCAACAAGCCTTCAAATCTAGGTGGATGTTGCAACATAAACGGTGGAAGGTGACTTGGAACCATAAGAGGTGCTGTGGACACTGGTGTGCCATGAGTAATAGATCCACCTTTTGCTGCCACATGTGTCAGCTTTGGAGAAACTTTCACTGAATGTCCAGCAGGCTAAAAAAAATGGAAAAACAAACATCTTTATTGAATCTTTATACCAGTTTAAAAGAAAAATACTAGGCGAGGTTTGTTTGTGCATGTTCCTCATAACCTCTGATTGAAAGCATGGGCCAGTATCCAGATTTCCACTCAAGGCTAATCCTGAAAGCTGGGGTTTAATCCCATCAGGTATAGTGGTGGAATTTCTTATTAGTGGTTTACCATCCTCTTTCAATAGTTTGGAATAAATGAATGTTTACACATTCTTTACAAAGGGGTGGAAAGTAAAAAGGGCAGAGGAAAGAGATACAAAGGACATTATATTTTAATGTGTATATTAGTCACTCCTAAGGCTGGGTGATTTAAAGAGTTTGACATCACAATATTTCGTGTGTGTTAAATCGGTATTCACGATATAACATGATTTAATCTTTTGAGTTTTCATGGCTATGTTTAGAAGAATGGATTTTTTTTCAACAGTCACCGGTCATGACCTTTAGTCAATAAAGAAAATAGTGTCTATAATGCTACTGTAAACAAGCATTTAAGTGAATATATCTTTGCTAAGCTTTTATTCTCAAAATAGCAATAACTAAATAACAAATACAAAACTGAAATTAAAAAAAAATTGGATTCAAAGGGAAAATGGCACCAAACTGCTGTATTAAATCAAACATTAAAAGGAGGATAGAAGGGCAAGGCCTACATACTTTCCAGAAAACTGTAAGAATCCAACATTAAAACACAACAAAACACATAGTTTTGTAATTTTCAGGATACATCCTCATCAGAAGAGAGTAAACATGGCCTGGACTATGGCAGCCTGACTATAGGTTAAAGAAAAAGAATGATGTACCCTGAAAATTATATAACTATGTGTTTTGTTGTATTTTAATTGTGAACTTTGAGGCCTACAATTTTCTGGTGTGTAGGCCTTGGCCTTCTATCCTCCTTTCAATGTTTAGTTTAATATTTATTTTGTATTAAATTAAGCTTGATGATGGTCTCACACTCGTTATTTGCTTGGCCCTAATCTAGTTTTGAAAGGATATATATATTATTTACAATAAAAATATTTATGCTTTATGGTTACTTGATTAATTTATTTTTGTGAATAACAGAAAATGGATGTTATATAATAGTTAAATCAAACTATAAGTTTTAATTGCTCTTGAATTGTTTGAGTAAATTCAGTAAGTGACTAAGATTACTGTAGAAACTATGTGGACACACAATGGCAAAGTATTTAAAGGTTTTTGGAAACCAAAAGTATAAAATTGATTTAGAAACACACCACACATTTGAAAAACACATGAAACTGTTAATTGCATTTTTTTTTATATGTATCTATTTAAGATGAGATTAAAGATGAATTCATTATAAATTTAATTTACTTAAGATTTATTTTTAAGTGAGCGTATAACCCGAACGGGTAGTAAGACGCGGTGCTAAATATTATCATTATTATTATTTTTAAGTGAATTTTTAAATCTAAAACCACATATACATTTTCTTATGAAATGAATATTTTATTTGATTGATATTGTCCTTTACAGTAGTGCATTCAGAGTGGGGAAATACATGATCCATTATTATTCATGATATACCATGGTAGATAATATATCGCCACATCCAAAATTGTATTATCAGTATATAAATATAAATATTTTACTGGTTTTATCATGATACATAGCACATTCCTAGTCACTCCCTATTTCATACCTACTGTCAGACCTTCTAATATATTACTTACTTACTCTATGGCATTAGGAACTAAACCGTTCATTACTGCACTCAAAAAAGTACACCACCTTGAGCTAATTCTATCCAATCCATCTTATTATACTCTATCTCTCTCAGGTCTTTCCAAACGTTATCCTCCCGTCTGGGTCTTCCCAGTGGTTTTTTCCCATTGTGCCATTCAATACCTTGAATGTGGTTCTAGATACTCCCATTTTCGCTGAATGACCTGTCCACCATAACCTGTGAGATTTTATTACCCTAACAATGCCTGGTGATTAGTACAGGGTATGCAGCTCATCATTATGTAGCCTCCTCCACTCCCCACTATATATATTAAATATAGTTTATGTTTTATTCTCTTCCTCTGAAGAAGGGGACCAATATACCCCGAAAATTACATAACTATGTATTTTACTTTCATCTTAGCATAAACTTATAAATATTGTGTGTGGTCATGAAATGATTTAAAATTCTCACCTTTAGCATTTTAGTGCTTGTAGCAACTCTTGATTGTGTTTGAAGCTGATTCATTACCAAATGAGGAGTAGGTCCACTGCTGCCACGAGTTTCAGACGGGAAGACTGATTGGGATTTTGAGACATTATGAACTTGTTCTGGTGGCAAAACAACCTGGTAAAAAATTCAATGTGTTGTTATTTAATTAGGTATATAGCCCAAACGGGTAGAAAAACGCAGTTAAAAAAAAATGATCTTAGCCATTAGCTAACCTAGTTGTTTGAGGGCTGGGATTTATCTTTTGGTCAATAAGTATACTTTTAAACTAATTAATATAGCCATTGACAGTGAAGTATACTAAAATTGTTGGCATAAATTGCAAATTTACATTGAATCATAGTTGTACTCATAAAGATGCAAATTAAATTTCACCTCATATAATTATCAAAATCATTATTATAAGTTTTTCCTGCTTATCTTTTAAATCTTAATTGAAATTTATTTATTTATGCACGATTATGATTACATGAGATCAATCCATTCTTAAAGGGTTACACATAATATATTCGACTAATAAAATATAGCAATATTTGAATTAAAAAAAAAGTTAATTCTCTAAATAATGGACTAGAAAATAATTTAAAAAAATTACTATATCAATATAGGATTAAAAATTATGAACTATTAATAATATATTAATGTAGTTTACGAGAGGGTTTCTGCATTAACTATAATACAGTGCTCCTCAAACAAACCGATGTGGTGGACCGGCAAATTATTTATGCTATGATCGGTGACCTGGCGGTCTAGGGGTAAGGTGTCAAGACTTCTGTGCTGGGGTCCAGGGTTCAATCCTCGGTCCCGGCACAGATTTATCTGATTACCAAACCCTTCCTTCACATATGAAAAGACATCTTGTGAATGTGTGGAATGCCAGGCCTCCACCATGGTTCGGATTCCATGTTAAACTGTAGGTCCTCCATTTCATCTCACAATCACCTTACAATTACACATTAGCGTAAGTGTGCATAACCCGAACGGGTAGTAAGACGCGGTGATAATAATAATAATAATAATTTATGCTATGATAAGGACAGCAAGCTGCAGTAGAGAGAATTTAAAAAATATGAGTAAGGCCTAATATAATTATGACGTTTTTATTGAAAATATTTAAACCAGACAATAAATTCCCGAAAAAATTGTAATATGCTTATTCTATTATGCAGTTTACCACTTTAAGCACCACCACTGTTATATATTTATAGTAATTTACATACCGGGTGTGAATAGTATCCAGTTTCTCCCGAAACACCACTGGTTCTGTACACTGAAACAGATGGTTGTGATGGAGGATGGTGAATTGATGGGACTGTTTTGCTGTGTGCAGGTGGAGGAATAGTGTGGAGTGTTGTATGTGGTGGTAGAGATGGAGACTCATGGTGATGATGTTGGTGGATGGGTTGGTATGGTGAATCACCCCGAGATCCCATTGGGGAAGAATCTCGTACTATTGAAGCCAGTGGACTTGGGCTGCATTCTCGAGGTTTTTTGATGCTCAAGTCTAGTGTAACACCTTCATTTTCCCTAAGTGCTTGTTGAACCTTAAAAGAAACCATTTTAAATATGATGTATAAACAGAGTAAATAAATCAAATAAAAATATTTCTGATCAAAGACCATCAGTGTTTTCTATTATTTGAATGATTCTAGTATATTGAAAAAAAACACACACACACACACACACACACGCACGCACGCACGCACACACACACACACACACACACAATGTATGGATGACTTAACTACAGTAGTAGCCATCATGTCAATCCCCATAATTAACATGATTTATGAGCTTTTCGGTTTTTTTAATCGGGCATATTTGATCAGGAGGGACATGACAACTAATTTGGTCACCTATATGAAGAATATTAGCTGCTCTGGTGGCACAGAATGTTGCCCAGGGTACACTATAGGAGGTTGTTTACATACATACCCACAATGAGATGTGATGATAGTGATTATAAAGGTGTGGAGCCAGTGAAAGTCTTAAACCTAGCTTAAGCCTTATATACCAACCCCTGGTAACCATTGGGATGATTCCCCTTTAGGGAATAACACACAAGGTACCAGACAGGAATCGAACTCGGGACACCTTGATTCATAGCCAGGTGCACTGACCACTAAATCATGGGGCCGGGTGGTCATGTATGTTCATATACAATTATATTAAGCATAAGTTTACACACCTGTACCACAACCAACCCTTCTTTAGGGAACTCCACAGATGATGGTGTGGAACACTGCGTTATAGTAGCCTGCATGCACTGAGGAATACGTTCTAGAAGAGAACTTCCTGGTGGAGGCAAGTGTGGATGCAGAGAAGTTGGTGTTGAGGAATGGTGGGAATTCACCACAGATAATGTTGCCAAAGATGTGTCTTGTGTGACCTGAACCTAGAAGATTTAAATTTATATAGTGCATAAAATAAATATAAATGAGAAACAATATAAATATATAAAATAATAATTGAGTGAGTGAGTGAGTGAGTGGAAATTAGTTATATTAGTAATGTAAATAGTAATTATATGATTCGACATAATTAAATTTAGGAGAGAATTTGCAGACCATTGAACCCTGCCTTTCTCTATGACTTTAATCACTTTGTTTATAATAATGTGTATGTACACCACATCTTGATATTCGTTGGAGATGTCTGCAGTTTCCAATAAGTATTGAGTACAAAGTATTGAGTATAAAATATTAATGTTGATATTTGATTATGTTATATAAATTGCGAAAGTACTGATATTTACATCTCTATTACAATTTTTGAAAGAGTTGGCAGCTATTATGCTATTATATGGGTCTAAGTGTTTATGATAAGTATTGAGGACTTTTACAATATATTTTTTAAGTGCAAAATTTCAACCAAATCGCTTTGTAGTAGTCTAGCTGAGGTCGAATGGAGCTATGTGAAGAGAAAAGAAACCCAAACAAGCCAATCTCGGTATAGCCTCTGGTTTGTGGACTGCTACAAATTGATTTAGACAAATGGCTGTATTGACTCTCTAAAAAATAATTTTACATGGTAAAAGGGCAAGATTAAGAATTAATTTTAAGGACCTGCACTAGCTGAAGAGAAAAGAAGGAATCATAATATATACAAAAAATATGAGCGTAGCCAATAAAGATCAAACCCTGGCCTTTGGAGAGTTTAAGCCTGATGTGTTAAACTCTCACCTAACACTGTTGGTCACTCACTTGTCTTGATTTTGCTTCACTTCTATATTCTCGGCCAAATGTTATATCAGAGCGGTGGATTTCAGCATGGTGATCCGTTTTGAGGATAGAGGAAATTGTTGGTTCTACGATAGTACCACTTAAATTTACTGATGTGTTATTCCCATGGCCACCAGGATTCTTCAATAACTGCATTTCAATCATTCCTAAAACAAGGTCCTTAACAGAACGTGTAGGTGGTGAGCCTTCACGAACAGGACCATTCCCCTGGGGAGAAAATGTTGCCATTAGTAATGCATATATGGCAATTTATTGTTCCAGATTAAGTTTAGTATAATATAAATGATACCACAAAGATTTAATAGCCCACCTTCACTTAAATAATTCTATAATAAACTTTTACATATGTAGCATAGTGATGTTACATTGTAGCTAAATGAGTAGCTGCTAAACAAATAAAACAGAAGGAGATAGATATTAAACAAATCAAAGTTCTGGTAGCTTGCAACATCAAACGCTATAATGGAGTTTATAAAAAAAAAAGTTAGACTAGAGTACAATGGCTTTAGTAAAAGGTGTTCAAATAATCAAAAACCTTTGACTAAGTAAATAGTGCACGCTATGATTACTAGGCAGCATGTGTGAAATGGTTAATGTTCATAGTTGCCTGAACCATGCTTTCCAACCTTATGGTAACCAATTCATTATGTAGTGAATGTGTGTTTTTCATTTAGGTTTTCTATCCAGGTGATAAGCCACTCACCCACTGATTGTTTACACTGATCAATGAACTACACTTTAGATTAAAAGTAGTGAAGACTCTTTTGTTATGTTGGTAATGGGAGTCTCTTGTCATTTGTACTATTGCTTAAGGAGAGGTGGTTGGAGGAGGGGGTGGAGGTATGTTTCAGCTTGGTGGGGGAGAAAAATTAGTTGGAAAGGACAGGCGTTGGAAAGGACAGGCAGTGGAAACTCACGCTTTCAGACTGACTGCCCATTACTGGATGCTAATATTAACAGTTGACATTTTTATCCTCTTAAAATTATGGTGAGAGGGGTAGGGATTAGAGTGGAAAAAGAGCCAACAACTGAGATAGAATGAGATAAAGAGATATTGCTAGAGGGTAGAATTAAAGGGTGACAATATTAACGAAAGATCAAGGTGGTCAAAACTAGATTCCTACTATCTTAGTCCCTTTTTTAATAAAACATAAATATTTGGGGTAAAAAAAAATAACTTTGTAATATTTAAAATATATGAACTAATTGGCATGATCTTCCTTATTTCTCCAGTGTTAATTTATACAAGTGAGGCTGATAGTGTCTTGAGTTTTAATTAACTCATTGTTAATAAAACTTACATCCTAAATTTACTTTACAAAACTGATGTATAGTTCGTTCACCGTAGGAATTGTTTTCTGAAAGGCCTTTTCCCCTACCAGAAATTTATTATAGTAGGATATTGGTAGGAAAAAAGACCTTTCAGAGAGTAATTCCTACCGTGAATGGAATATAGCTTCATATGCCTTTAATATAAATTAAGACTAGGACAGGCACAACATCCATTATCAGTCACTGTGAAAGGGTAAACCTTTAACGTGATATGGTATGGCACAAAAGTGGCGCCACACACCCCTGGACATCGATGCCCAGGGCAGTTTCTAGGTCGGTACCTAAAAAGCTCCAACCCCCGCACCACAAAGGGTGAGATGATCCGGTTCAGGCTGGATACCTAGAGAGGCGAGAATTAACCCCTCTTACCCTTCCAGTCACTCACTGGTTGGACCGGCACCGGGAGCTTGTGCCGCCCACCTGTCCAGGGTGGTAACCGGAACCATTTACTTCCACTCACAGAAGCGACCTTGCGATCTCCACTCTTTCCCGTGTGTAGGGGAAATGGGATTATGCCCAATGTGTGTGAAAAAGTAATCCCCCATTACTCATGCATATGAGTGGAGGCACCCATGTTCTAGCCCATGCCCTACTAACTGTTCGTGTTAGCACCAGAGCTCTAAAATGGCTCACCGCATGAATGGAAAGGCCCACAACCCCAAGATCTGAGGCCTGAAGGCTCAGGACCCCACCACACTGCCAACACCATCTCTCGTCGGCATTTAAACTCACTGCCCCACAGAATTCAACCCATTTCTGGGCCTCCGCTTCGAGCAAGCTAGTGACGTGGGCTTTCAGACCAGCCCTGTGTACTACTTATAACGAAAGTAGTCAAATGGAGGCATACCAGTTCACAGGGCCACCTCAAGCACCTATAGGTAACTGATGCAAGCATCAGTCTCTCTGGCACGATATTTGAAAGGGTAAACCCTCATTTAACCAATGATACATTTTTCGGCCATGACGGGAATCAAACCTGGGACCCTTAACTCAGTAGACAAGATACACTAACGGCTGAGCTAAGGATTCATATTTACATCCCAAATTGGATTTGAATATATCTTACAGAGTTTGTTGGCCAGAGATAGAATCAAATAATGTATTTAAGTTACAAACACTGCCCGATGTGACAAAGATTTGATCAATACATCAGTTATTGTGTTGGGTTTTTTTTAATTGTGCATGGACAAAACAACACCATACTAATTTACTTGATTATACTATATAAAGTGATTGAAAATAAATACTTGTACTAGGAGAGGGTTGTTGGAAGGATATAATTTTAAAATGACATCAAAGTTGGGAAGTGTTCCAATTTATAATTGGCAATAGTAACTACTGTGTAAGCAGTTTTAATGTCTTAAAATTAATTAATGAGAGAGAAGTAAAAAAAAAAAAAA
>CABFVX010006667.1:24146-37594 GCA_902151425.1 Timema shepardi
GGTCAAATACCCTGTTTGCCCCTCTCCCCCTTGGGCGCACCACTGCTTACAGCAAAAGATGTGTAAATATCTTAGCAATAAATCAATGACGTAGCGATAGAGTATTAATGGTCTGAGATAATCTCCCCTATGTTAGTCAGAGTTTACGCATCTAAATAGCTTCTGGAGCATAAATTCTCAAGTTGTGGGACTCATTTGTTTCCAAGCAGCATTGTGTGAGATAAGTTAGGATTTATAAAATAGTCTTAATTTCAACTTGAGTTGGACAACCCACCTGATTCCCTCTCATCAAAATCTGATGGACGTTTGATTGATGTATAACTTCATTGAGCTCTTATTATGATTGTTTTCTTTAAGTATTGCTAACTGTGTGCTTTTAATTACACTAGGCTAATTGAAGAGGATCTGTCTCTCTTATGCATTCAGAAATGTGCCCATACCACTCTTAGCATTAATATTCACTTAAATTTCTAACCATGTATATATTGTGATAATCTGCAGTGTGTTGTGTTTTGATGGTTCATTACAATTTGAGGACCACCTTTGTGGTCAGAGGTTCTAGCTACGGACCCAGGTTTGATTTCCGGTGCTTCCAGAGTTTCTGAGATGTCTTTCCAGATTATCTGGGAGGCAGTGGGTCTAGACTCGGCTTCGTGTGGATAAATAAGGAGCTACTCCAATAAAGTAGTAGTGGCTCTGGTATAGAAAGCCAAGTTTAATGGTTGAAGACGTCGTTGTGCTGACCATTCACACCCTCTATCCACAAGAGTTGGCACTAAATTCACCAAACAGTTTGGTAGCCACTCGGTAGGTATAGCCTGAATGCATGGAGTTGCTTTTATTACATTTTGAGTGGATGGTAGGCATCGTTATGGATACATAAAAAAAGAGAGAATGTGGGAGTGGGGGTGGCCCTCAAAATTTCCTAAGATAGCATATGGTTAAGGGGAAATCATAAATGTTCGAGTACCACTGTTCTATAGGCACACATCTTCAAATATTTCCCTTGACGTTCTTGGACAACGGTGGTTGAGGGTCCTTGGCCCCCAAATCTCCGTTGCAACTTTTAGAGAACAGTATACCTAGTAATTTTCTCAGAATACGTCACTGCAGATTATTTTTGTTTTTAATACACATGAGAAAAGGGGAAAAGAAATGTATTTACAATTGAGATTAGCTCGACTCAAAAATATTTAAAAGCTATGATCAAAACATTCTGAGCTTAAGAAAATGTGCGGTAACTTCAGCTTTTAAAGTAGTCGCCGCTTTACAAAACAATGTTTATGATTATTTGATCAAAGGTTGTTAATTATTTTTCTCTTCGCGATAGAGTTACACACAAGCTTATAGTTAAGGATTCAAGATGGGATCTGTGGATTTTGAAACAGGTGGCCGGCAGTGAAGCACATTATGCTGTCGGGTACAAGCCACGACATGCAGGCATCAACACATGTACAAATAACATGCAATTTTGCTGAAGATTGTCAAAAACTGTGTGGAATGTACATGTTCTTTCAATGCTCACCAAAGAGAGAGATGGTCAAGCGACCAAAGAGGCTACACAAAAGCCCCTCCACACTCAATTCACCTCCCATGTTAAGCCATACCTAGCCAGTCTCAAATATGTACCCTTGGGTATGAAAATCTTGAAAACTAAGCATCAGGCAAAGTTTGTTGCGTTAAATTTTTGGCTTGTTTAGTTTTAACTTTCAAGAAATCGTTATCTGAAGAGTAATTGTGTGAATTTGTATTCACTCTGTATATAACTAATACACTATTAAATAGTAGAATGTTAAGTCTCTGGTTCACTAGTTTACATCCCTCTTAAGAAAGGAAATTTGTTACTATTTCTACACTGTTCTTACAATGTTTGATAGCTTTAAATAAATATTTCTGGTGGTTATTAAATATAATACAATTCTCAATTACACCACAGTCAATGCGATAGTTTTCATAAAATGTTCTTGACATATTTCAGTAAAAATAAATGATATATTAACAAGTGTATCCAACAAAAATGAGTTGGAAAATAATGAATTTCCATATTTTCAAACTAAACATAATTTTACTTTGGTAAATAGCCAAGAAGAAACATTTCCAGTAATTTCTAATACATTTGAAAACATATTTACCTTTGTTTCTAGGGTTTGATTGATTTTAACTTCCTATCAGTAGATCTAGATAATTTACATAAAATAAACTGAATATTTTTTTCTTGCCAATCATTGAGTGCATAATTATCTGGGAACTAGTAGGCTTGGCATATCTAAATAAAATATGTTGTAAAGTTGACCAGCCAGCATTTTCAGGTTGATTAAATTTTCAAATAAGAAGGACATCCTAGTTTGGAACATTTAAGGAATTTAAATACCTATAAATGGAACTGATTTAAATGAAATTATTGCAAAGGTGAGTCTTGTTTCGTATACTTTTTCAACATTCTTTCCTTGGTAACTAAAGTGATGAAGATTTAAAATTCAATATTTCAAATCAATGAATCTAAGAGTTTAAACACTGTATTTTAGAGCTAAAAGAAAATAAATAGTTGTAATTTGAAGGTGTGAACACCTCAGTACTCTATGATACCTTTAAAATATGTATACTGGATCTTTAGCTTAGTATACTACAAATATACTAAATGGGCTATGCAAGCATGTTATAGTTTGGTAGGGTATGTAGCTAGCTTGTTAAATGTTAAATATCAAATTTTAACACATTAGTCTGACAGTATTTTTTTTCAGCAGCTTTACCAGTAATTTAGTTTACACTATAATTCACATGAGGGGTTGATTTTTCCACTTTTCAGTGCAGCTTCCAATTCTTTCTCTAAGTGAATGTTGGGTGATTTAATATTTACTCCCTTTGCTCGGTTTCCTTATATAAGGTCATTTTAAGCATTGTGCCCTACTACCTGTTCAGATTATACACATGTATTAATTATGCTAATGAGTTAGGGATGAGGAAGGTTGAATTTAGAGGAATTATTATTATTATTATTATCATCATCATCATCACCACCGCATATTACTACCCGTTCAGGTTATACGCAAATTTAGAGGAAGTGTATCCACATTGGAGTGGAGGGAGTGTGGAAAACTATTTAGGATAAACCACCCTCAGTACACCTGACCATGATTTGAACCTTAATCTACCTGCCATCGGCAGTCTAGTCTAACATGATATTGATGCCATAGACAATGTGGCCATTGAAACAGATCTTAGATTAGTTAAGGCTACTAGTATACAGTACATTGGTCCTAAAAGTATTGATAAAACTCTAAGTCTATTACTTAACAAACAAAAGCTAAACCATCCAAGGCAGTTTAACTTACGAAATTCTACAATAATAGGATTCCTAATCTCTGGTGGCAATTCCGCCCACTTTCCTGGAAGAGATCTGAGCCTCTTGACTCTTCCCTTGCCGTTAGGGCACTTGGGCATAGGGCACTGGGTGTAGCGGCTGCGTACAGATTTGCAGCGACACGTGTTGCACACCCGGGCACCTGGCGTTATTTGATCTTCACTCAAACCATACTGGAGAGCATGGGAGCGTGGCAAAGGGCGGGACTGCAAGAACTGGTCCAGTGATGTTTTACACACTATGCAAGGATGGACACCTCCTTTCTCTGCAACATAAACATAAGAAAAATACATTAGTCAGCTTATCTTGAACATGTGGCTGGAATAATACTTTATTTCAGACAATAAATCTTATATATTTAGTAAAACATAAATTAGAAATATACTAAGTGTCCTGATGATAAAATTTTATTCTATTATTGTGAAAATGTCTATCAGAAAATTTAATGATTAGTATGCTCTAAAAATCAAAAGCAAACATGCGGTGTTTTTTAAATACATTCAGAACATTTATTCAATTTAAGAAATTTAGGCCTTTTTAGATATTATTATTTTATCAATGTTTTATAATTTTAAATATATTTGACTATAGTTTAAATTTTAGTATATTTTACTATGCAGGATGTATGATTGATGGATGATTGGTGTCAAATATTCTAGGGGTGTATTGATATCAACCAAACATTGAGAAATTATCATATAAACATGGGTCAAAAATAGAACCTAGTCAAATATAGAAGAAGTAATACAACTAAACAAGACAAAGTATAAGAGAAGAAAAAAAAAAGAAGACAGAACATTTTGTTACAAATAATGTTCAAAATAGTGTCATTCTGTTCAATAAACGCTCTGAGACTGTGTTCCATGCTTTGTCATACTCTGTTGAATACATACTGTATGAGGGGCTACATATTTTCTCGCATCCATTTATCATATACTATCTTAAAACCTCAACATTAGGAACAAGAATTGAATAAACAATGGACTTTAAATGTCCCCAGAGATAAAAATCTATTGGATTAAAACCTGCTGCTGATCGAGCAGGTCATTCAATGAATCCATCATGGCCAATCCATCTTTGAGGAAAACCTTTTATAACTCTAAAACCAAGCGTTTCTAGAACCATGTTTAAATTAACTTTTCTTAGTGTTTGGTTACACCTATTAAAAAACACCCTGTATGTATATATATATTATACATTTGCATTGCAACGGGGCCGTATATTAAAGTGCCCCATAAATACAAGAAGACCTTGGAAATATTTTTTCAGTGTTCTCCCCAGGACTTATTGAATAGGCTAAATTTTTAATTATTTGCACAGTATTGCAAAAAATTACAATGACTCCCCACAAGCATCTGGCACTGTTGTTGATGTTTGTAATTTAGAAAAGTTATAAAGAGAGTATTACATAATTTGTCAATTTAACTTATATGTAACTATTACAGTAGTCATGAAACAATATATAAAAATTAATCATTTATTGTCCTACTGATTCAACATTACTTAATACTATTATTTTGTGAATATTAAAATTTGAAAAGTGTTGATAATCGATGGTAATTTTCTAGAACAAACACATTGAATTAAAACAAAAATGAGGTGACCTGGTGGTCTAGGGGTAAGGTGTCGGACTTCTGTGCTGGGGGTCCGGGGTTCAAACTTCGGTCCCGGCACAGATTTATCTGATTACCAAACCCTTCCTTCACCTCTGACAAGACATCTTGTAAATGTGGGGAATGCCAGGCCTCCACCATGGTTCGGATTCCACGTTAAACTGTAGGCCCTCCATTTCATCTCACAATCACCCTACCATTACACGTTAGCGTAAGTGCGTATAACCCGAACGGGTAGTAAGACGCGGTGATAATAATAATAATAATAATAATAATAATAATAATAATAATAATAATAATAATAATAATAATAATAATAAAACAAAAATGTGTGTTACTTATTTTTGGGACCCCTCCCACCACTGAACATTACTGGGGGTAAGACTTGTGATGTGAGTCAAGTCTTCTCCAAAACCTCTGCCTTACCACCCATTCAGCTACAAACTGTGCGATACCTAGTTCTCCAACTCTAAACGTAACATATGACTAGAACTGTACACGTGTACTCCAGCATTAGAAGCCATCAGCTTGTCTGTGTGACACTAAGTGTTGTCCAGTTGGCCCTAATTCGCCTCCTAGCATGAGGTTTATTTATTCCCTTCAGTTAATGAACGCTTGGATAATCATGGCACATGCTCCACTCACCCCCACGCACCTATCAACGACTCAAGTAGATGCATTAATTATTTGCTATGTGCACAACTGCAAACCAGCTGTCCTCTACAATCTCCTAACATTAGGATACACAATGTCGAGATTGATGGCTACATTCTCGAACATACACATGGCAACAAATATTTGAGTTGATCAAAGTCCTCACTCAAAAATATGAAATCATCTAAATGCAAAAACAACTATTTTTGGCTTCAATGGCTCATTTATTTGCTGTTTATTTAGAAATAAAAATTGTCCTCTGATAGCTCACCAATGGTCTTTTTTATTTGTCACTAAAATGATATAACCACCAAATATTCTGCATATTTAAGATTTTCAATTTTAATTAGAGCAGGTAGAATGTGCGATAGAGCTTGAGATGGGTATTATGTCAGTAAAAAGGAATACTTGTGTGTATGTAAGGCATTTAGGGCTCTCAGAACCTGTGAATGGACTTAAGAGGGAGCCCCGAGTCACCCATACTTCTCTTGCCTTTACATCACAGAGGACTGCCCCTAATCACAAATGAGACCAGTCAGAATCAGACTTAGGTGCTGTTATCTAGGGTGTTTTCCACCTCCAAATTATGTGTACTTGTTATGGCAACGGTTGCTTCACTGTGAAATTAATTCCCTCTCAGAATAGAATCAGATCTCCTCACCAAATAATCATTTCTCTGAGATAACATTTGTATAAATCTCACATTTAACAACAAGGCCCTTAGCGGCTTAAATTAGCGAGTAGAAAATTCAAAAGGTAGTTTTAAAGCAATATTTTTCAAAAGTGTGCTCTTGGGAGCCCTGGAGCTCCTTGAGACAATAGAATCTCTGTGGGGCTGGATTTTTGAAATACACTTCAACAAAGACGAAATATTCCAACACTTGACTGCAGAAGCAAACATGTGTTTCCAGCTGTCTTCTATTAAGGTCAGATACTAAAGAGATTTGCAAACTATGTTTTAAATGCAACTATTCTTACTAAAAAAATGTTTTGGGAAAATATAACATGGTGTGTTTAAAAAATAAAGGTTTTATTTATTTATCAAGCTATTTATGATTAAAATTAAATTAGTAAATATATATTTACAAATATTCTCAAAAGTCTAAATTCTAATGAAGTAAACATCAATATATAGAACTCAAACAAAATATTTATGGGGCCACGCAATTTTGTTTAAGAGTTTAAAGGATTGCTGAGGTTAAAAAGTGAAGTGCACCAACATTAGTGATATGAAGAGATTTGAAAATAACAACCGGAAAACACATGTTGAAAACAATCCTGTAGTGCAAACCTTGAGCTCCCCCTCACCGCCATTCCAGCCGATTGTGATTTGTGTGTTTGACGTATTAAACCTTCTGATTCCCCCCTAAGGTTTAAGGTTAAGGTTAATTCAGCAAACAAAAACCAGATCATTAATTGTGCACTCCTAGTGAACCAACAATTGACACGCTTCGGGTCTTGTGTTGGACTAGGCTGCTGAAGACTGGGAGATCTGGGTTTGATCCTGGTCGGATGCACCAAAGGTAGTTTTTCCTAAATGGTTTTCCATTTTCTCTCCACATAAATGCGGCTGCACTTCCTCTAAATTAAGCCTTCTTAATCTCTAACCTATTAATGTAATTAGTACATAGGCATATAACTTGTAGTAAGACGCGGTGCTAAAAACAATCACTTTGAATGGTAGTGAGGGCAGCAAAAGTTCCTGAGCGATCGGACCAATCCACCTTGAAGGGTATGCAGCGTCGAGGTAGTCACAGACATTGTACTCAAATCCGCTTCCACCCCATATCGCCTTTTTCTGTACTATTGATTTGTCAGGGGGGAAATATATGAAGATGTATTGTTGATAAAATAATAAACCAAGCACAGCTCCCATGATGGTCTACCTCCAGGGATTACTTGGAAGCCCTGCAGTACTGAACCAGGGGGTCACCGACTACAGACTACACGTCAACATATCATCTTAGCTCATCCCCCTTTCCCTCTTTTAGGCAAACCAAGTTTGTCAGCTATAAGCATGTAACAAATTATGCTGTTAGGGATGAGGAAGGTTGAATTTAAAGTGTAACCACATTTGCATGGAGGGACAGAATAGAAAACCATTTAGGAAGAACCACCTTGAATACACCTGAACAAGATTTGAACCCCATTCTCCCTGTAATTAGCAGTTCATGTTATTGTGAGAGTGCCACCCTAGCCCATTCAAACCAAAGCGAGTTGGTCGGAGTTGTTCATAAACATCCCACATATCGGCACTAAATGACAATTGTTTAACAGCTTCAGTGGTCAAATGGTCTAAGGCGTCAGTCTCACAATAACCTGGACTGCCGATGACGGGGAAATAGGGGGTTAGAATCTTGGTCAGGTCTACTGAGGGTGGTTTTTCCTATATGGTTTTACACTTTATCTCCACACAATTGTAGATACACTTCCTCTAAATCCGACCTTTCTCATCCCTAATGCATTATTACACATGTGTATAAGCTTAACAGGTTGTAAGACACAGTGCTTGAAAAAAAACCTCAGAAAAGCAATTGTTTTCAAGTTATTGGCGGCTACAAGAGTACATTTAAAACAAACTTCCAGCCACAAATACATCCCGGATAGTGGAAAATGTACTCTCATTTTCCTCTAAAATACACAAACTTTTAATGTATTAACCAATTCGCTATTAGCCTTGTCATTGGAAGATTAGGTCAATTTTAATCTGCAAAATGTTGCTAGCAACATTAAAGTTATCAACCATTCTTTTTCTTAAAATAAATATATCAATGAGTTGTACATTGCAATTTGTAACATTTAATATTTGCTTATTACTTTTAATTAAAAGTGTCTAAAACCTACCTTTTATTCACACTTGAAATATAGTAATTTCTCATCTCAAATGTTAACATATTTTGAAAGTATAAAAGCCCTATTACCTGATTTTCTAAATTGTGTACACTTATATTAATGTCAAAGTGAATACCGCTCACTATTAAAATCTACCAAACGGTACCATTATAAATACCCTAATATTAAAATATGAAATAGTTTGGGATTCGCCAGATATCATATATA
Organism: Timema shepardi; assembly: GCA_902151425.1. Lineage (NCBI taxonomy): Eukaryota > Metazoa > Arthropoda > Insecta > Phasmatodea > Timematidae > Timema > Timema shepardi. The sequence continues at coordinate 32,835 of CABFVX010006667.1, forward strand.
TTTAAGGATCCATTCACTGAACCGTTTCGATAACATAAAAACTGGTTATGAAGCCCCCCATTCCCCCACGGATTTGAAATGGGCACATCATAAAGTACAAATTTGCTACAATTACTCACAAAGTTCTAACAGATCAAATAAACGCAGTTCGCAACTCAACTAGAAACAAACGTACACACAGAATATTAACAAAATCGAGGAAAGTGTAGTCATAAAAGAGATAGCAAAAGGTTGTAGAGCAAAAGCTTAAAAACAGTATATGGGTTTTGTACACATAGAGCAACCAATTTATCGCAATTGTATCTGAATAATTAATATTTTCATCACATTTCCAAACAATTAAGACCCCAACAAAGAGCATATTTATACTGGTAGGTAAGTAAGGGCGAGCGGGGATAGTTGGCCACAAGTGCACTCAAATATGCACGTGGATGGGGGAAATTTCGACTGTGGCGTGCCACATCAAAAGGAGTAAGCTCCCAGCTAATGTTCACAACATTACAATACAACTCACGACAAACATGGCACATGGTTAAGGCTTTTTATTTTATCGCCACGTCTCACTACCTGTTCTGGTCACGAGCATATTAACTTATTAAATCACGCTAATGGGTTAAGGAAGAGGAAGGTTGTATTTAGAGGGTGTGTATCCACAATGGTATGTTGAGGAAGTGGAAAACCATTTAAGAAAAACCATTCCAAAACACATGGACAGAATTCAAACCCCGAACTATCCATTAATGGTAAACCAAATTGAACAAAGTTTAGGCCTTAGCTTGCATGGCCAGCAATGCGGGTAGTGCGATATTCATAATAATAAAAAAAAAAATTATTACAATGTGTGATTCAGCCGTTGTCTGTCCCTCACAAATATATTAGGAGCCTTTTATAATATCAGAGATCATCTGTCAAAATAAAACTAGGATATTTGGTGGCTTCACTACCGTTATATTTCCTTACTTAAATTACTAAATAATATGGCCTTTCAGCCAAATAGGTTTACAATAAAAGGTAAGTCCAACGGTAAAATATTGACAGTGATTTCTAAATATTATATTATTTAAATAGAAAAATGACACCTGGACACGTAAATCGAACTCAAGATCTTTGGCTTAGTGAGTCAATGCTTTATCCACTGAGCTAGTGTCCTGTGCCCAGGGTCATTCTTCACTCACATCTCAAGGCAGAGTATGTGATGGACGTGTGGAAATCGTCTGCTACATATATTAGATCATAGAGCCCTACCGAGTTGAAAGTGGATGTGTTATCTGATTGCTTGTGATCTTAGTTGATAAAAGTACAGAATAAACAAACTTTTTAAAAGAAATTTAACATATCCACAATTAGGGAGTTGACCTAGTAAAAAGTAAAGATGTAGAAATTGTTTTTCTGTTTGGGAAAGTGTGTGTTTTTACATATGTGAAATTATAAGGGTGAAGCCTCATAAAAAAGAGTGTGGGGCGTTGTAATTATGGAAATCAGAGGAATTTTCTCGTATTAAAACAAAGTATTTTATACAATACCCAATGGAGGCAATTTCTCAGTTTTATATCAAGGTGATAATGACTTTCTTTGCCAATTTCTTATGCAAAAAAAAAAAATTAATACAAGACTGTGAAACAAAAACATAATTTTATTAGTATATTTTGTTCTTTCGACATATGATGAAAACACCAACTATATGGTAATCCTTAGGAAAGAATTATTAAACTCATTTGATAACACTTGATAATAATTATCTACAAATAGGTTAACATTAGTCACTTTCATTCAATGTATGAAATAAAGAACCTTCTGTTAGCTGTCAGTTAACACCTCTCCTATACTTTATGAGCTATAGTTTGTTGAAAGAAGAGGTTGATATCCCGCTGGATTCCCATTCACACGTTTTGCGAATTAAGAATACAGAAAAAATACTGCGTGGCAACAAAATCAAATCTGCAAGCTTTTTTTCAAAATGATATAGGGATTTTCTCTGATTAGATATTAGCATATCTGGCATTGCATTTAGCATGATAAGTTTTGAATTTCGTCAATAAACTTAACTTGGACAGAAATAAATTGTCATGTTTTAGCAGCGGTGCGGGTGCAGGAGGTTACATGGGTACATTACGTAGGTTTTTTTTTGTACCCAATCATTACCTCTATCTTGAAAAGGAATAATTCTACACCGTTCAGACACAGTGTTTGGCGCTGTTGAAATATTACACCAGTGCACCCACATTTTCGTGGAGGCAGAGGGGAAAACCATTTTGGAAATACCACCCCCAGTACACCTGACCGAGATTCGAACCTTCACGTCCTCGGCAGTCTAGTCTACTGCGAGAGTAGCGCGAATACCGGATTCACACATGAAGCTACGCTACGCTAAGCTATGCTTTGCTGCGCTATACGATGTTTTAATATTGCTAGCCAAGTATTTAAAGGAACACGTTCACACACGTTCTCGTTCACGCTATGCTCTGCTATGCTGTGCTATGCTATGTCGTGCTAAGCTACACTATGTGAGCGAAATCGCAGACCGGGCAATTTTTACACCTCACTCGCACTACATTTTGTGCTGCGCATGCGCACAACAGAAAGACTCACAAAAGGCCATGTTGTCTTTATGACTTCAAATACTCTACTTAACCTTCCAAAGTATAGCATAGTACAGCTCACTGCGTGAAATACACAAGAAAATATGTCGCACGACATAGCATAAATTTATGTGTGAATCCAGCATTGCCTTGCGGCCACCAAAATGTGTATGTTGTATGTAGCCATGGCTCATATTGACCTCCAAGTTTTATTTAGATGGCTATGACAAGATCAATTCTCACTAGCTCTCATTAGTGTTGGATTCGCACTTATTATGTAATGGGTGATAGCGTGCACAAAAACCAGCCAGCTACATATTTAGACTGGCCGCCAAACTTACAGCTATATTTGAAAAATGGGCTATTTATTTCTTTAGAAATCATTGAGTTTCGATTAAATTACTTAAATAACAAATTAGTTCCTCTCTTCGAGCGGGTGCCACCTACTTGAAAGTACATACAACACTGCCGTATTTATTATGATAATAACAGTTCTGAAGATTTCAAAACCACTAAAACGATTCTCAATTATCACCTAAAATTTGTTTATCATGACCCAATTTAAAATGATGATATTAATGACTGTTTCCCCCCCATTAAGCTTAATTTGAGAACTGTGACATTTGGTGTGAAACGTCGTTGAAAATGAGCTCCATTTCTTCTTCTGTGAATGTCCTGAGACAGGTACTAAGTGGACATCTTCCATTTTCCTCAGTCCTGAACATCTTCTTTCATCCTATGGTAGTTTCTTCCTTCCCTGATAGCTGTTAGCATTCCAAACTACCTTCTTCCTCTTTTCCCCTCTATCTTCACCTCCATGACCCTCTTCATTAAACAAGTTCTACGTATTGTATGGCCCAACCAAGTTTTTCTCTTCATTATCATCCTTATAAGAACCCTTTCCTCTCTTACCCTCCTCAACACTTCCTCATTCCTCACCCTGTCCCTCCATTTCAACCACATATACCTTTTAATAATTATATCTTCTAGCTCAGCGCTTCCCAAACTTTCTCGATTCGCGAACCCCTTTCACAAACAAACATATGATTTGCACCAACCCCCTGATAAATATCCACACTTAATTTTATACTTAATATTTATGAAATTTAGTTAGTAATTGTAACCAAAATGTTTACTATCTTTAAACTAACCTACTATAGCTCCGGTAGGTACTTTCGGATACCCTGCCAAATATAATGGAATATTATTAAAATTACGTAAGATAAGTTCAAACAATTATACATTTGTTATAAAAATTAAAACTGAAATTAAATAAGCAAAATACTGTAATAATATTTGCTTATCTTTACTGTCACAATATTATCACATTTCACATGTCTTTTAAAGCGGTACTGGAAATTGCTGCTTTGACACTACTGAAATACCCTCACAGAATTTCATGCCGATTTATGATTACAATTTTTTAACAAGTTTTAACAGTTACTCACCTCTTCACATGACTTGGTGAGAAGGGTGCGCTTGCTTTGGATGGTACAGAGATTTAAAGTCAGGAACCAACGAACAATAAATAAAGTATCAAGTCACTTTCAGCACTGAGCCTGTTTCTGTATTTATTTTTTAAATAGACATATGAAGAAAAAGATTTCTCGCTCAAATACTTAGAAGAAAACGGTAACAAATCTGTAATAGCTTTATTCGCTAACATTGGGAAATCCTCCTTTAAACTTAACCAGAAACCATTTAATGACCGATTTATAGCTTTTCTTTAATTCAAAATCAATGGAAATTTCAAGGATCTGCTCTTTTTCACTCACGCTCGATGTGGCGGATCTTGAAACTGCTGTCTCTTCCAGGGGATTGCGAATCCAATTGTTATTAATGGGCATAGCTGGGAAATATTCTCTGAAGATTTTTCTAAGTCCCTTCAAGTGTTCTATAACCACGTTCTTTACATTTTCGTCCAAAGAAAGCTGATTTTCTACCATGAAGTTGTGAAGGGTATCAAAGCACTTCGTTTGATTGCTAATCAAACAGGTTTCCCAAAAGTTTTTTTTATGAACGATTTGATATGGTCTTTCACAGTAAAAACTTTAATATTCGACCCCTGAAAAGATAGGTTTAAACTGTTCATTTTTGAGAAAAGGTTTGCCAAATAGACCAAAGCCTGGACCCATATTAGATCTTGCATGCACTTTGCTTTGTGAAAGGGATGGTTGGTAA
>CABFVX010006668.1:7978-24781 GCA_902151425.1 Timema shepardi
GGAGGGTGTATATCTGATGTATCTTAGAGGAGGGTGTATATCTGGTGTATCTTAGAGGAGGGTGTATATCTGGTGTATCTTAGAGGAGGGTGTATATCTGGTGTATCTTAGAGGAGGGTGTATATCTGACGGTAAAATTCCTTTAAACTAGTAAATTACCTAATTCACACGTGGAATTGGCCCCGCTCGGAAACGAATTACTGACTAGCGCACTCCCTTGTCAACTATTTAACAAATCTGAAAGATTCACTTCGGTGGTCACATGGTCTAAGACGTTTAGACTAGACTGCCGATGACGGGGAGACCGGGCTTCGAATACCGGCTGGGTCCATTGACAGTGGTATTTCCTATACAATCTACCTCTACTATCCCCACACCATTAGTATAATTATATCAATACATCCCAGACGGACGCAGACAGTCGTGCTAATTCACGTGTTCTTACAAGGAGGAATAGTTCAGACGGCCACGAAGATAAACTTTGATCTCTGAGGCGATTTCTCAGAAGAACGTGGAAACAAGGAGGTTGTCTGATTTCCATACAGAGCTTTATTAACCGGTGCAGGGGGCACGCCCTCTCGGAGGATAGTTGGGAGTGGTACCCAACACGATACCGCGAACATCAGTTACCGGTGGGACTGCCCATCTCTAATTTACATTGTCCCAACGTTCTTTAGAACACTAACACACTTAGTGACTCTACAGCAGTGGCGTATTAGTTATGCTGTACTCTACCCGAGGACCCTCAACCACCGTTGTCCAAGAACGTCAAGGGATATATTTGAAGATGTGTCCATATAGAACAGTGGTTCTCGAACATTTATTATTTACCTTTAACTGTATGCTATCTTAGGGAATTTTGAGCCCCCCCTCCCATATTATCTCTTCTTTTATTTAACCATAACGGTGATTACCACCCACTCAAAATGTAATAAAAGTAACTCCATGGTGTCAGCTCGCATTCAGGCTATACCTACCGAGTGGCTACTAAACTGTTTGGCGAACTAGTGCCAACTCTTGCGGATAGAGGGTGTCATGTGGTCAGCACAACGATGATTCCAGCCATCAAGCTCGGCTTTATATACCGGAGCCACTACTACTTTATTCAAGTAGCTCCTTATTTATCCACCCTAGGCTGAATCTAACCCGTTCCAGACCCACTGCTTCCCAGATAATCTGGACGTGCCGGGAATCAAACCCGGGACCTCTGGGTCCATAGCCAGGACCTCTGACCACTAGACCACAAGGCACATTTCTGAATTCATAAGAGAGACAGATCCTATTCAATTAGCTTAGTGTAGTTAAAAGCACACAGTTAGCAATACTCGAAGCAAACAATCATAATAAGAGTAAAATGAAGTGATACATGGATCCAGCGTCCACCAGATATTGGTGAGAGGGAATCAGATGGATTATCCAACTCTCGTTGCAACTAAAACTATTTCTTAAAGCCAACTTATCTCACACAAAGCTGCTTGGAAACAAACGAGTCTCCCAACTTGAGAATTTAGGCTTCAGAAGATATTTAGATACGTAAACTCTGAGTAACATAAGGGAGATTATTTCTAACTATTAATACTCTGTCACTACATCATTGATTTATTGCTAGGATATTTACACAAATCTTTTGCTGTAAGCAGTGGTGCACCCAAGGGGGAGAGGGGCAAATAATATTAAGTATAAATAAAATATTTAGGATTGAAGATGTGTCGAATGTATAGAATATATTTCAAGATCAGGCTTCAGACTTAAACCTAATATTATAAATTAATTGAAAAAAAATCTTCGAAACCATTTGCATTATTTAAATATCTTAATTACTCTAAAACTACTCCAAATAATATCTATAAACATTTAATATTCATAAATATTCTCGGCCTTGAGGGCTTATGAGGTTGTGCAACCCCAAACCCGTTCTCTCCATCAAAATGCCATTCTTTCCCCCAAAGTAAATGGCTGGGTGCGCCGCTGAATAAGTGAATTATGTGAAAACATATTTTATTTTACCTTTTCCTTCTAAATCATCTTGAAATGGTGAACTCACACTCCTGACTTTTGGGAGTCTTTGATGTATAATTGTATAACATCACAATGACTAATAAGTCGTTAATGTAAAACGAACACTATTAAAACTCCACGATCCTTTCTACTAAAGAAAAACAAGAATTACCGACTCATTACACCCTATATCTATCTTGAGCTAGTTCTATCCAGTCCACCTCATTACACCCTATATCTATCTTGAGCTAGTTCTATCCAATCCACCTCACTACACCCTATATCTATCTTGAGCTATTTCTATCCAGTCCACCTCATTACACCCTATATCTATCTTGAGCTGGTTCTATCCAGTCCACCTCATTACACCATCTCACGTTCAGATCTAGTCTAATGTTATCCTCCCATCTGCGTCTAGGTCTCCCCATTGGGTTTGCCAATAAATACCTTGATCACGGTTCTAGATTCTCTTATTAGTGCTTCATGTCCTGCCGACCTAATCTACGAGACTTGATTTCTCTAACAGGTCGTGTGATGAGTACCGGGTATGTAACTCGTCATCTCAGATTTTAAAATATTGTTTTTTGACAGGGTGCAGTCAAGGACGTATAGAGCTCATTTTTCTAAGGGAATCCAGTAGAATCTTTTAATATCTCAAGTCATTACAACTTGTGTTTCAATTATGTTGGATTAGTGCCTAATGGCTTGTAACTGTATACTAAGACACACTGTACAATAATGTGAAGGAAGCCAACCTGAAAGGATATTGAGGTTAGGCCTGGATAGAAAAACATATTTCTCTATTTCTTTTCTTATCAAACTACTGTACTATTACACCTTCCACATTGTTTTATCTTTTCTAATGATAAAGGAACATCTCCGAAAATTAAAAACCATGTGTGAAATGTAATAAATAGTGCAATAGTTTGAAGAGAGGTACGTTTTTCTATCCAGGCCTAACCTAACTGCCCTTCGCATCACTGTACAGTGTCTCTACACCGTCTTATTATACAGTCACAATCGTAGTGAGATATCTGGACCCATGGGCCACATCCGTGCAGCCCGTGGTAGTGGTGCACAATAATTCCAGCTCTGCTGACCGTGTATTCTCCCTCAAGGACAAGCAGTGCTTGTTTACTGCTCGGTCTTCGCTGCGATCTGCTGGCCCTCTTGATTGCTACCGGTACAGTTCTGGGCAATGGAACCCACCTCCCTGGTCTCTTCATTGCTCGCTAACTACTGTACTGTGAATTGCAAACTAGTGCACAAGAACCTCGTGAGCCGACTACTCAGTAGCGAGGAGTCAGGGTAGGCACGATAAGCTCGATATTGTAATGGTTGTGTTCTAAAGCACAGTGACATGTTAGCAAGCGCGTGAAGCGAATGTGTCAGTTCCTTTTGGCAGTGGCGTATTCTGAGAAAAAATTAATAGGTATGCTGTAATCTAAAAGTTGCAACGGAGATTCGGGGGCCGAGGACCCTCAACCACTGTTGTCCAAGAACGTCAAGGGATATATCTAAAGATGTGTCCATATAGAACAGTGGTTCTCGAACATTTTATTATTTACCTTTAACTGTGTGCTATCTTAGGAAATTTTGAGCCCCCTCTTCCACTCCCACATTCTCTCTTCTTTTATTTATCCATAACGATGATTACCATCCACTCAAAATGTAATAAAAGTAACTCCATGGTGTCAGTCCGCATTCAGGCTATACCTACCAAACTGTTCGATGAATTAGTGCCAACTCTAGCGGATAGAGGGTGTAATGTGGTAAGCACAACGAGACTCCAGCCATTAAGCTTGGTTTTCTGTACCGGAGCTACTACTATTTATTCGAGTAGCTTCTTATTTATCCACCCTAGGCTGAATCTAACCCGTTCCAGACCCACTGCTTCCCAGATAATCTGGACGCACCGGGAATCAAACCCGGGACCTTTGGATCCGTAGCCAGACCCTTTGACCACTAGACCACACTGTAATGATATCTACATGGTTAGAAATGTAATTAAATATTAATGTCGGAGCTAAGAGTGGTCTGGGCACATTTCTGAATGCTAAGAGAGACAGGTCCTATTCAATTAGCCCAGTGTAATTAAAAGCACACAGTTAGCAATACTCAAAGCAAACAATGATAATAAAAGTAAAATGAAGTGGTCCATCAGATCTTGGTGAGAGGGAATCAGGTGGATTGTCCAACTCACGTTGCAATTAAAACTATTTTATAAAGCTGAACGCTGCTTGGAAACAAACGAGTCTCCCAACTTGAGAATTTATGTTCCAGAAGATATTTAGATGAGTAAGCTCTGACTAACATAGGGGAGATTATCTCGGACTATTAGTACTCTATCGCTACGTCATTGGTTTATTGCAAGAACATACAAATAATAGCTTCGATACCATACATTTGTATTATTAAAATTACTAATTACTATAAAACCTCTCAAAATTATTTGTAAAAGCATTTAATATTCATAAATATTCTCGGCCTTCAGGACTTAGGAGGTTGTGCAACCCCAAACCAGCTCATCTTCATCAAAATGTCATTCTTGCTACAGCCTTTATTGAATGCCTCCCCCAAAGTAAAGAATGGTTAAATGTGTTTGCCACATACATGATAATACATGTGACTAGAATACCTAAACATAAATCAAAGTATTCAATTAGTGTATAATTTAAAGCTTGTTATCTACACTATTACTTTACAATTATATATATATTTATTTTATGTATTTTCACTTAAACTATACTAAATTATCTTAATAAATAAACATTGTGACCTTGAATCTTTTTTCAATAGTTGGCACAATGCTTAGCTTGCTTCACAGGAACAGCATGCCCTGGATTGTGAAAACCCGAGCTCATTGGTCAATTACTTGTGGGCGAGCGTAAAGGAATGTGTTACAACCCCCTAGACATTGGGCAAGGTCATTAGAGCCTCCCTAGACATTGGGCAAGGTCATTAGAGCCTTCCTAGTCATTGAGCAAGGTCAAAGTGTATAATTTAAAGCTTGTTACGTATACTAACTATTATTTTACAATTAATTTTATATTTATTTTATGTATTTTTACTTAAACTAAACTAAATTAGCTTTATAAATAAACATTGTGATCTTGAATCTTTTTTCAATGTTGGCACAATGCTTAGCTTGCTTCACATGAACACCATGACCTGGGGCGTAAAAAGTGCGCTCATTGGCTAATTACTTGTGGTCGAGCGGAAAGAAATGTGTTGCAACCCCCTAGACATTGGGCAAGGTCATTAGAGCCTCCCTAGACATTGGGCAAGGTCATTAGAGCCTCCCTAGACATTGGGCAAGGTCATTAGAGCCTCCCTAGACATTGGGCAAGGTCATTAGAGCCCCCCTAGCTGGCCTTGCGGTTTCCAAGTAGCAGACCCTGGGTTTCCTACTGTCCTAAGTAGAACCTTGTGGGAGAATTGCGTTTACAGGACATTTATTGGTACACGTGTCCGAGAATCGAACTCCCAGGCTCCGTATCACCAGATCACATGTTGGCGTGCCCACGTGTGTTTCACCTACCATACAGTTGTATCTCCGTCTCTCTCGGTCCGAATACTCAGGCAGTTTGTTCCACAGAAATGACAGCGCCATTCATCAGCCAGCGGAGAAGTAGCCGGGCCCCATGTTTCTGTACGACTGGAGAGCCGTGTGTGTAATTCATCACGTGTAACGTATCACTGGTGACAGTCATTTTGTAACCGTGCATTCTTCATGGTAACATGATAGCGGCCGAGGGATCATTACAACACAATTAGTAGTTGTACTTAGAGCCCGCATGGGGTCTCCCCACCACCCAGGGGCGAAGCTGGTCGCGTCAACAACCCACGAGATCAACCACAACAGATCACCCCGGGAGCCCTCGTGGAGGGAATAACATCTTGTTTACAACGTGGGATGTGCTCACAGCCATTGAACATGATGTGAGCTCTCATTGCTCCGCCGCGCTCTGATACCTGTCCGCACAGGTACACAGGAAGATCAAGGTTAGAAGAAATGTACTCACATTTGAATGGATACAGTGGTGGAACATTTTGAAATAAATGTAGGCACCGCAAAAACTCTCATTCTCCTTTGGATAAAAAAATAGATATTTACTCATAACTGTGGGGGAAATAATTCTTTCTTTAACGGGTCGGTGACCTGGCGGGTCGTTTCGTCGTCAATATTTATAGAAATAATTATATATATAAAAGGAAAAATGGCAACGCATAATTAATTGGGCCCTGAAGCGAGCACTTTAACCCAATACCACTCCGTCCCACTCACACATACACAGTTCTAGTATTATTTGGATGTAACATATATTCCTTATTCTAGACAAAGACGACAGAATATGTATTACTTGCATTTTGTAACATTTGTAACCTTGCTACAACTTGAGACAGAAGAAGTTGTAACACTCACCAAGCCAGCCCCAGTTGGCTCGTTCCGACTCGTCTACAATAAACCCGGAGATGCTCTCCACCACAGAATCCACATTCAACTGAGCCAGAGTTCGAGTCTCGCTGCTGGCCATGTTGGGAGAGCCCCCCTTCCCTTCATACAAGTGAACAAACAAACAAACAAGTGAACGTCGGTGAGCGCGCGCGCTGCCAGGCGCGTTCTAAAACTTCTATGGACTATATTTGTGCTTATGACCGATGCTCGTGGACTATCGAGACTGTTCTGGTAACTCCCCCTTCCTCTCCTTATCTCTCCAAACACTGAGAACACGTGATTACCGTAGGGTATATAATGGCCGGAGCCCAGAATAGAGGCACACATTACACTCTGGACTTACAAGGTAAATAGCCTAACCGTTATGTAAGCTCGTCACTCTGTTCTAAATTCACTTTAGTTTTAAAACTTCTATCTTTCAAAATTAAATGTCTCGGACTTCAGTATTTTATATATCTTGCCCATAAGGCAATGTTAACTCGGGGAAAACCTTAGTCTCCATTTATATTTTTTGTACCTTTAATTTCCGCATCACGGAAAGTTTTGTGATTGGTTGTAACTGACCTGGGAAAGCTACGTCATGTTAACTTTATGTTTCGCCACCAGAACCTATTTAGAAGGGTAGGGATAGTTTATATTTATCGCCTTGTTTTCTTTTTGAGGTTGATTAAATGTGGGGCCGCGACCCGGCAGAGAGAATAATTCTTGTGTGGACACTTTGTTGGTTGTTAAAGTTAGGATAGTTTATTATTGTCTCTTTGCTTATATCTATATTTGTATGGTTATTAAATGTGGGGCCGCGGGCCACCCAGTGCATATATCCACGGAGGGCGCTCCGTTTATCGTTAAAACATTATGTATTCTTACTTAGACCATTATATTTTGTCAGGTATTATAGTAATGCCTCTATCGTTGTTTAGGTCAGGTACTTGAGATCTTAACTCACCTAAAGTTTAGGATTTTGGGCATGTGCTGGCTCTCTGCCTATAATTATGAAATACATTTATTATGGTGAAATAGGAGACCAATTTATTAGAGTTTTATTGCCATTGTCTGATGAGGCCATTCTGAGACGTCTAAGAATAAGGGGCCGTCTGTTGTTTATGATTAATTTTGGTGCCCATCTGGCCTTGGCGGTAACCCTTGTGTCCTGTTGCCCATCCGGTTTCTGTCCTAGCTTAACGCTATAACTCTTATGTTCCTCTCTCTCATTGAGCTGTATCATGTTATCTATGAAATAAATGTATAACTTTCTTGTGCTTACCTCTGTGTGGGGGATAAAGATGGGGGAAGGTCACACATTGACTTTGCGAGTACAAAGTTGAGGAGAAACTATATCTGGGGGGGCACGTGACAACAAACATGAAGATGTGTTCAATGCACACGTTAAATGGTAATCAAAAAGTGTAACATTAAATATGCCCTAAGATTCTCAATCCTAAATCGGACAGAAATAAGAGGATACGTTAATTAAACGCAGGCGTCACCCAACCACACAGGCAAGGTCATTAGAGCCTTCCTAGTCATTGAGCAAGGTCATTAGAGCCTCCCTAGACATTGGGCAAGGTCATTAGAGCCTCCCTAGCTTGCCCCGGGTTTCCTACTGTGCAAAGTAGAGCCTTTTGGAATAATAATTAATTAAAACACAGTATTCTTGGAATATGAAACCATATTAGTTTTAAAATTAATAATTCATTAAATATATATTTATTAACAATTTAAACATTAGTGTTTACACAGTTCACACAGACAGCATTTAATTAAACAAAAAACTAGTCCATATCATTTTGGGTATGCGGCGCAGGACTAGCATACCCGAAGAATACGCCACTGGAGTTTGGCAGGATAAACCGATACCTTTCCGCCTAACTCGCGTGGAGAGTCAGGCCTGCGGGAAGCTAAGAGGGTAATGCGCGCGCAAATGTTCATCACGGACACTGAAGGCGACCAGTAAGCCGGCTATCCCCGACTCGTGAGTTACATTTTGAGTATATAGGCTGTGTGTTTAAAGTGTAGATTAATTTAATTTACTGATTGAGACTTGAGTTGTATTGAGTTGTTTTAAATGTCGTATTATAATAAATATCAGTAATGTTTTAGAATTTAGTGCATGTACCGTAAACAAATGTGAGACGCTGTAGAAACAACAATGACTCTTTAGGTTCAGTTGACCTTTTTTTAAGTTCTTCTACCGAGGCTTTAAAAGGAAAAATAGCAAGAAGAATATTAAATATTTCACATAAGGTACAAAAAAACAAACTATATTTTTTTTATTATTATTACTTAAAGGTACTTGTGTACTCTCAGTGCTGGCCTGTTATAGGCCTCACGACGGTTGGCCAGCACTATAATAAATGAATTGGAAAGAAGTAGTAGTAGTAGTAATGTACAAGTAGCTACTGAATTATATAACTTCATAAAAATCCCATTTTTGACATCGTTAAGTGTGCCCCTTTATGAATGTGCAGGACTCAGATTACCCCACAAAATTATCTACAAGCTTCGTCATACCACTATTGGAATTTGTGATAGGTTAGTCACGTGTTTATATTGTTTCGTTGACACGGGGCAGTCTCCCAAGTGGTTGTGTTCGTGGTCCGGAAGGTTGTTATATAGTGTCTGCAATCGCTATCAATTATGCATGGAGTGGAACCACGACCAGCAATATAGGAATTCATCGCAGGACGGTGCTATTACCATTCGGATTGCAGCGGCTGCCTTTATAACTTTTCCTCTCAAATTTCCGAGAAGTTCATCAAAAGAAGTCAATTACACCCGAAAATACTTAAACATAACGCAGCATAATTTAACAGGAGCTCCTCATAACTTTCTTTGTGTACCTTGTTTAGGCTGATAATGATTTTTATGAGGTTGAAATTGCCGGTGGTTGTCTGTTAATTCGACAGAGCGATAGTTTCCAGGAGTGAAACTGCTCCAATAGATCATTGCAGGCATCCCGGGAGATGACTTGATCTTGACGCAGACTGTACACATTAACAATTCCATATGCGTCCGCCTAGCATGTAAGTAGCAAACAATACAAGTCTTGTAATCTGGTTTGCCGAGCTCAACTAGGGACAAGGAGGAACAAACAAGAATACATGACTGCAGGGAATAGAAGAGAATACAGCGCTTGGTGCAACGCAACTGACAGTTTCTAGTGGTTCCAGGACAGTGTAAGAGCGAGCATATGTGAGATCTATGTATGGGAATATACATCTGTAAAGTGGACTCTGATCTGGTCTAGTAGCACGGAAATAGGAACCGTGAGGCTGAGATGTCGGTAATATGTTGTGAAGCAATACTGATGATACTAACAAACACAGTTTATTAAAATACTTAGAAATATGTATGTCTAGTCATTGCATACTACGTCACAGCAGTCAAGTGCGGCAATATTAAGCTCTGGACAAGGATAATTCGCACATTTTCTGGGAGAGTAGATCTAATAGCTTTACTACATAACGGATTATTATTCCTACCTAATTGAACTGTGTCTATTAATTAAAGCCGAGCCTACCTATAGATGCATGGTTCTAAAGAAACAACATTCTTTTTTTTTTAATAATTAATAATTCAATATTGTTCTATCTATTTATTTGAATAACATATCTGGGCATTTCTCATAATTTGTATAATAACTTATTTTAAAACCACTTAAGAAATAGTTGAAAATAGGATAAATCATGAGTTTAAAAAAGCTCAACATTTTCAGAATAATTTTTCTTGTTTTTAGATGTATTATTAGATGAATGTTTAGGTTCAATAATTTTGATGATATTGAATGCTAACGACTTACTGTACACTATTTTAAATAAATAAGTTGCTAGCTAACTAATATCTCCGCAAAGAGCTTGGCGAGCATTCCAACAGTAACACGTGTTTACTAGAGGCTACAACTGAAACAAATATAGAGTAAGCCTGTAAGTTACATTCGTCAGCTCTTGCTCCCACTTTCTAGCCAAGAATATGATCATGAAGAAATGTACTCCATTTGCTGGAAACCAATGATATCACGCGATAGGGACTGGGTAAACAAAATGCACACACATTGGTGTGCTTTAGGCTTTGTACAGTGAATAGAACGCTGGACGATGATTACCTAACATTTGAAAATGTGGTACACACAAGGCTTGATGCTCGGGGATAGCATTTCAACTATCGCTGATGGAAGCCTTAGAAGACGATAAACACTACATAGTGATATGTTCGTGTTAATGACTTCTATGACCGTCCCACTTGTCTGCAAACATTTTAGATTACTATCCTACTTACAGTCATATAACACCTAGAACAATAATTTCCTATTGGGTAGAGGGAGCCAGCGAGTCACAATATTTTGATAAATACTACGGAGGTGATCTTTGAAAGAAAAAATAAGTTTTAATGTTGCAATTCATTGACATTATTTCTGAAAAGCGCGTGACTCTCCGTGGATGAAGTCTTAAAAGGATATTTTACACCCAGTTTATTGAAGAAAAAATACTTTCATCCGTGACTTTTTAAATATATGAGAGGGTCCAAAACAGTATAATTATATAGTAAAACACGGTGCTTAAAAATACTTCATTAGAATTTGAATCCTTAAAACAGAGTGTAGTTCAACACTAGATCGTGTTTTTGACTCTTTGAGGCTTCCCATGGGTGTCTAATATGTTCAGAGAGGGTGTAGGATACAGTGGGGGTCGAGGGGTAAAGACACCCCCTTGAGAGAGGGACTAGTTCTTACGAGGCGGTTGCGATCCACTTTTTTAGCTAAAACAAAGATGGACGGGAAAATTAGGAGCAAAATGTTTGCAGGAACTGGGAATGTTTAATTTTCTCAACCAAGTAGTTGGACATTTTATCTCCAGGTGGAAAAAGAGCAGGTAGGCTCGTTTTAAGTCTACAATATCCGATGAAATTATTAAAGGATCTAAATTATATAAATCAACCTGGTATGTAATCTTTCTCGTAGAAAGCTATAAAATGGCCATGCTATAAACTTTAGCGAGAAATAATCCCAATAAACACACATTACAGTCGTCAGATTGTATTGACACACGAGATTGCATGTCCTTAGAAAAGAAGGACATCCCTTCACCAACTGGCCTAAAGGAACTAACGTGTGTCCGTGCGTGTCTCATTAGGAACTCGTCTTCATTTGCACACTGGGTTAGTTAGTGTTCAGTTTAACACACACAGCAGACTTTCTAAACAAAACACAGGTTGCCACAGTTCATTACAGGACAGAAATACTTGAGATAAACCACATCCATCATGTATGTCCGGTCTTTTTCAAAACTTTACTATGCTTACAACTATTTCATGAACAACATTTTTAATAAAAACTCTTAAAAAGTACAAATACCTTAAAATTCATCTCCTGGCTGTTCCCGGCCACCTTTAGACCACCTTTGTGATCGTATAAAAAAGTCAAAATAAAGCTTTTTGATAAAGGTCGACGTTTCGACCCCCTGAAACCAAAAAGTGGTTTTCATGATGCCGTATTTCTGTCCGTACTCCGGGCTAGAGCCAAAACTATTTTACCGATTGGGTTCAAAATTGGTTTTTCATAAGGTCCTCCCGAGGGGTTTTTGGAATTAATATCTAAACCTAAATTTAAGGGTAGTTTACTGAAGGGTAAACGAAGAAAAAAATCGATTTTCTCGAAATTCGCTCGAACGATTTTGATTTAATTTAATATCTTAGCACTGTGTATCCTAATAAACAAACATTATGGCAATTTTCTCACGAAAATTACTTTGAGGGTACTTTTACATGAGAGAAATTTTCCAATTTTTATAATTTATCCGCTACTATTTGAGGTGCAAAATATCTTTTTGTTGTAAAATCGTAGTACTATTATAGATACAAAATTATTTAAAATATATCTTTATAAAACCAATCATTTATGAGCTATGCGCGCGCACACACGTATGTATATATATATATTTAGGCTTTGAAAATGAATTTGATTCTTATGCTCTTTGACGGACTAAGATGTTTCTCAGTTTCTCTGTAAGTGTTTCTAGTTCCTTGTGCCAGAGAGTAAGCAACAGTGTGTATGATATTTGGTGCAGTGTGTTTACAACGATGTACATAATACAGTGAGATACACCTATCATTTCGTTTCACAATCTTATGAGCTTTTAGTAAACGTCTATTTGAAGATAAAAGCGGCAGAAAGTCCGTGCGGTGCGCCCGCCGTGACATTTATTAAAAATATATGCAACATTAATGTTTTTAAACGGATTTATGATTGTAGTGTCTTTTGGTTTGAGCATCATTCCACCGGTCCTTAACGGGGGGGTAGTATTGGTAGAGTTGTTGAATATTCTGAAATGCCTGCATTGTGTCTTCCACAAGAATATTTCTACTCCTCATTAATCTGGTCCACTTATTGAAGCCTCCATTTAAGATACGATGATCAAATATCGATCATAACAATGGCCATATTTGACGCGATTTTGTACTCGCCATGTGCTCATTAGACTTACTTAACCTAAAAGTTATCATTCCCCGGACAATAAATGCATTCAAAAACCACATTAATTGATATTTGTAAAATTATTACTTGCAATTGTTACCTAATATTAATAGTACACACTCTCTAACTTATATATGACATAAAAAAAATATACAAAATGTTTTAATTTCTTAAAATTATATGTATAAAATTTTCCCTTCAGTAGAGAATGACCCTGTGGGTCAGCCTAGCAAGGACAAGGAGCTAATTCTAATTCAAGAAATAATAAGCGGTTCCAGCCTAAAAAACTGAGATTAACGGCCGCAGAGTTAGTTGTGCTGACAATATCTTCAGAGGTTGGCACTATCTTCACCAACACACGGCAGTTCCTCGGTCGATATGGCCCATCTACGAGCTGAGGCCATGAAGTTTCTGATAATATCTATCAAAAGTGACAGCTGAAGGTCACGCGACGTGACGTATGAATACATAAAAGTAGCACTAGTAACTATTATCAGAGCACTCCAATGTGATGCAACCGTCAGCAGTTTGTAGTGTGATTACCTACTGCTTGGCTCAGTTGTGTGAGTGTGTGTCATGCGCACGTATAAGTTACACGTGTTAGCACGTACACACTCTTAAACACATTACACACATACACGCGCATATTCATGTACATACATTTCAATTCGATGTTGAGAATAACGTGTTTCTACAGATTCATATGTTTTAACGTAAATTTCAAGAGTTTTTTTTTTTTCGAAACAAATGTGATCATTGACTCCCAAAGAAAGGTGGGATGTGCTCCTTAATTAACATAATTATTGTCTTGTGTTAGTTGCGCGTTCATTTCGGTGAGGACGCCCAGCTGATACTTTGTTAGGGCCGATCTTATGACTACCGGATAAATATTGCTATTGGGCGGTTAAAGTTATCAGCCACTTTAATATTTTACGGTATCATGAACTGAATTTATCTGCTAGATGGTTATATTTCGAATAAATATATTTTTATTCAGAAAACGCAAGGTTGGTACTGTTTTTACTGGTGCGCGCATGCGTATAAGCACTGCTGCTACCGCTACAACCTGGCTAGTGACTACAATGCTCAACATTTGTTAAATAATGGCGGCTAAACGAGTGCCAATAAGTAAATGGCGTCACGTGGGCGCAGAAGCTAAGATGTCTTGCAAGTGCTAATTTCGGTGCCTGCCAAAAAGTGGTCAATAGTTGGGTACAACGTTTACAAAAATTCATTTATTGTGCTCACATTTTGATAATTTATTCTTATATAAATATAACTCTACAAATAGCTTGTCAGTATTTATAAAAGTGTGAATTAAATGTTCTAACTTTACATAGTTAGAGCCTAGACCTGTGATTACTAAACACGTGACCCAAGATATTAACCTAAAACAGACTGATAGGCCAAACCTCATGAAAAACAACGCGTCACTATGGCAACAACAGTTTTAACTCCCAGATAAGAGTTATCTGGTACTTGAACCTCCCGATAAATACATTTTATCTGGCAGTGATAAGATGCACTTTTAACTTATGTATCCAGGAGTGATAAGACCGGCTCATGGTTTTTTGGTTCTGTATCGTTATATTTTTGCATCAATGGAGCGGACCACACGGTTTATAGAAACACAATAAGGTGCGAGGCTGGTGCTTACCAGAACCGAACACTGGACTTTGATTCGTGTCTTAGTCACGTGTCACATACCTAGAGACGTATAGTTTAAACAAACATTTTTACTAAAAAAAATTATCGGTGTTCGAATTACCAGTAATATTAATGCAAATAGTTATTCTAATAGATACTAGGTGTCGTTCCATTACTCATTTACAAGCTAGTGTAGTTTAGCGACAGTTGGTTATCCTGCTTTAGGAAGGTGAAGGTAGGAGAGCTAATCGCTGACCTCTGACCTTCGGAAGTCGATGGAAAATATGTCCGACCTTGGAAACAAACACTATGTGCTTTGAGAAAGGAAGGGCCTATGTCTGATAGTGAACCAAACCTGTTAAAAATACTACTTCAAGTAACTAAAGATAGTAGGCCTACTTGTATATGATTAACTCCTCTGTATACAAAGTTATAATACATCGTCTGTTATTGATCCGAGCCAGGCCTCACATCCACAAATCTGCACTTATAAAGATTATTTTAACTATGACACGTGAACAAAAAGGATTGCTAGCAAAGCTATACATGTCTCGTGTCTAAAATTATTTATACTATTATTTTATAAAAATATTGTTAATCTGTTATACTAAATCTCTCCAATGAGGGGTGGTACGACACATGGAATTCATCCTTGTAGTTTTCCCATTCCCTCTAATGTGGGTGCACTTGTTCCAACACATCTTCCTCATCCCAATTTCTTTGACTAAGCCGGTTACTAACAATATCTAAGACCCGCATCGGTTGTCGCAAGGCCTAAAGCGTCACTTGCGTGATAGACTGGATTGCCAGAGACGGGGCTCAAATACAGGTCCGGTGTGCTGATGGTGGTTTTTCCTAGATAGTTCCCCACTCTCCCTCCATAAAAATGTGGCTACATTTCCTCTAAAACTCTACCTCCGTATCTAAGCTAGGTGTTATGCATGCCACAGAGGAGAAGGCGACTGATGGACACATTAAAGGCCTCATGCATGAGCAGTCGCCCATTCCTCAAACAAAAATAAACTCTTGGCGCAAAGGAAAATGGGGAATAGTAAATATTGTGACTGCGACTCTGATAAATAGCAGGATGTTCTATCCCCCATCTGAAATAACAGCCACAATCCCACGTGTCCAGATCTGTCAGCGAGTGGGTCGATATTCGGACTAACCTCCCTTATTGCCTCCAATGGGTTGTTTTTCCAGACATCGAGAGACACTAGCCCTCTCCCTTCCTCTTGGGAACAATCCAGTTTTAATATGAAGGACAAACAGACTCGATAAGATGTCCGTCCGCCAGGGACACCCACGAACTCATTTTGCTTTCTCCTGTTTTATTAATCTGATCACAAACCATATTCGCATACTTCTCCCTAAAATATGATTTTTGGAAGAATTAATTGCATACAAAATAATAGATCGCTTAACTGCATGAACCCAACATATTTATTATTTCAAAATTTAGAATACCGAGGGAGCAACGTTTCAAAATGTCATATTCATATCTAATATTTGAAACCTTTTATTTGCAATAATTTTGTAAGGTTATATTTTTTAAAGTTTGCGTTTCATAATTTGTTGGGGCCCCAGCGTGAGCTTTTGGAGGTTTGCTTGTTGTAGACCCAGCGTGAGCTTTTGGAGGTTTGCTTGTTGTAGACCCAGCGCGAGCTTTTGGAGGTTTGCTTGTTGTAGACCCAGCGCGAGCTTTTGGAGGTATTGCTTGTTGTAGACCCAGAGCGAGCTTTTGGAGGTTTGTTTGTTGTAGACCCAGCGCGAGCTTTTGGAGGTTTGATGGTTCATCCGCGGGCCGCACACAACCATGGAACGGACCACAGCTTTAGATGCAAGCTGGTATTATTGAATTAAGAGGTAGCAGATCCGGTCTATAAAACTGACATTGACGGTTGGACGGTTTGTTGTGCTTGCCTATAACATCCTATATCGAGCGGAAATTATATGTATATAAATTCCTGGCTTACAATCCAGCATTTAAAGTTAGAAAAATATAAAAAGCACAGCTCGAAATAGTTCTAAGCGTTGTTTGTTATTACAATTAATTATTAGGCTATTATTGTTTGTGTGCTCATGACTGCAGGCCGTATGGACGTGACGTCACACATACACTCCTGTCCATCTAAATGTTATCTACAAGGATTGATTGATTTATATTATCTTTACATTATTAATTAACTAAACGGGCTAAGAATGTAAATACTACAATTGTAATAAATCT
>CABFVX010006668.1:27158-37587 GCA_902151425.1 Timema shepardi
ACGCCATTTCTCTCTACCAATAAGAAGCTAGCCTTCACAAAACCTGTCGCCAGGACTCTTTCTATTATTTGGATTTTACACTGTTGATGAGGGGAGAGAAAGGCAAGAGGTATGTTATATATAAACTATTGTGCGTATGTTTAAAGCATGATATCCAGGATCCAAACATCTACACCGAGATCACGCTCACGCACGAGTCAGTCTAACATAGTATAATATAAGTCACATTCAATATCATAAGTGTGCAGTGATATAAAGCAGTTAATTAAAATATGTGCAAGTAATTAACAGGTTTAATTTAAATAAACCGTGTGTGAAATAACAGCCATCAACATTTCTCTTTCTTTAATTATATTAATATACCGTTCTAATTAGTGCTCGAACACGGAGCTATAGACAGCTGATTAAACGGTATCTTTTCCGTACAGTGGTGATAGGCGCTCGATCACGGAGCTTTAGACAACCTATACATCATCACAGAATTATATCAGGGAATTAATCCCCAGTGTTTCAATCGACGCCCAAAGCGGGGCGATTGATTCCATATTATTACAATTGACGCCCAAAGAGCGGCGCGATAAATCGAGAGTATTAGTTTCCTCAAGGGGGGGGGGGAATAGATTTTTATCAAAATCCGCTCTAACTATTTTGATTACATTTTGTATTCAGGCGCTGTGTAACATAACAAACGAAATGGAAACCCTCATATGACCGAGGATACTTAATATATTCGGAAATATCAAATTATTTTCTCAGTGTTTCTGTAACAGTATTATGTTATTTAATCTATACTCTCTGGTGGAGTGTTCCAGCAACATTTTATATTACTTCATTTCACAAATCTTACGAGTTTTTAGTAAATGTCCCTCTGTACCATTTATTTTAAATGGTGATGCTCTAATATTAGTGTATTGAGCAAGATAGACGCAGTGACAAGCAGGTTACAGGAAAGTGACACACTACAATAATACAAATATGTTTAATCCCTGCTTTATAAAGTGAATCAGTTTGTTGTTTTTATGGGAGAATCTTTTTTTAAGGTAACATCTCACTTATCGAAACTTACTGCATTACCTTTACCTTTCAAAGTTCGAGATTAAAGAAAGTCCTGCGGTATAAGAGTATGTCCTATATACACATAGAATATTCGTCTCTATCTCTCTCTTTGTTACTAAGTTCTGCTTGCTTTTCTCACTTATTTTTATCTTATTTTGCCCATAAATATACAATTATGTGGTCAAATATTTTGTTATTATTTGTGTACGCATTTTATACTAGTTTTTAATTTCATGTTGATAGCACGTAAGTAGAAAATGAACATGCTTTATTATAAAGGGGTAAGTTTAAAATAAAGACAGTATTGTTATTAATACACGAAGAACGTGGCAGTTATCGGAACTAAAGCCGACTGGGCAGTAGTAGTTCGTGTGACAATCCCCCAAACGCGAGGTTTATATTTAGAGCTGCCCCCGCGTGCCATTGTGTCGCGCGTGTAGGGCGCAATGACGTACTCTGGGGGCTAATAAGGTGAATTAGTTGGTGGGCAAGGGTCGTTCTGACGTCACTTCCTTGAGGAAGTTAAATCACGCGCAGACACTTTCGGTCACACCGATAAAATAACAACAGCAGCAATTACCCTCCCCTTCCCCCAAATGACAGTATGTCCGACACACTACTCTACAGACGACTGAATTATGAACCAATGCATAGCAGGGCTTTGGGACCCTCCTAGGTCAGGACTAACTTAGTACGTCTCAAGTGCGGCGCTATACTAAATACAAGACGAGAATGGAATGGGCCAGTCCATCAGAGTTTAGGTAGATGTCCTGTTAGTATAGCATCGTACCAAGTCTGACTATGAAACTGGGCCAGTCCATCAGAGCTTAGGTAGATGTCCTGTTAGTATAGCATCGCACTAAGTCTGACTATGAAACTGGGCCAGTCCATCAGAGCTTAGGTAGATGTCCTGTTAGTATAGCATCGTACCAAGTCTGACTATGAAACTGGCCAGTCCATCAGAGTTTAGGGTCCTGTTAGTATAGCATCGTACCAAGTCTGACTATGAAACTGGCCAGTCCATCAGAGTTTAGGGTCCTGTTAGTATAGCATCGTACCAAGTCTGACTATGAAACTGGCCAGTCCATCAGAGTTTAGGGTCCTGTTAGTATAGCATCGTACCAAGTCTGACTATGAAACTGGGCCAGTCCATCAGAGTTTAGGTAGATGTCCTGTTAGTATAGCATCGTACCAAGTCTGACTATGAAACTGGCCAGTCCATCAGAGTTTAGGGTCCTGTTAGTATAGCATCGTACCAAGTCTGACTATGAAACTGGCCAGTCCATCAGAGTTTAGGGTCCTGTTAGTATAGCATCGTACCAAGTCTGACTATGAAACTGGGCCAGTCCATCAGAGTTTAGGTAGATGTCCTGTTAGTATAGCATCGTACCAAGTCTGACTATGAAACTGGCCAGTCCATCAGAGTTTAGGGTCCTGTTAGTATAGCATCGTACCAAGTCTGACTATGAAACTGGGCCAGTCCATCAGAGTTTAGGTAGATGTCCTGTTAGTATAGCATCGTACCAAGTCTGACTATGAAACTGGCCAGTCCATCAGAGTTTAGGGTCCTGTTAGTATAGCATCGTACCAAGTCTGACTATGAAACTGGGCCAGTCCATCAGAGTTTAGGGTCCTGTTAGTATAGCATCGTACCAAGTCTGACTATGAAACTGGGCCAGTCCATCAGAGTTCAGGTAGATGTCCTGTTAGTATAGCATCGTACCAAGTCTGACTATGAAACTGGCCAGTCTATCAGAGTTTAGGTAGATGTCCTGTTAGTATAGCATCGTACCAAGTCTGACTATGAAACTGGCCAGTCTATCAGAGTTTAGGGTCCTGTATAGCATCGCACCAAGTCTGACTATGAAACTGGCCCTTAGTCTCCAAGTCCCTGCTGGGAGGAAGGATTGAACTAGGTTATTTGTCGTAGGACCGCGCAAGTTTCTCAGACTGAATAGTGGAGAAATTATTTCTAATTTAAGACTTCTCTCTTCAATGGACTTGACTCCAAAACTATGGTATATTCTACTATGAATTCCTTTAACCGTAACACACAACACTAGTAATAACAATTGCTAGTAATCCAAGAAATAGTTTAACGCGTGGCGAGTGGCGTCGCCAGCACTAGCAGGTTACCACAAGGCAGTCAGCCTATATTGAACAAGTAATAAAATTTCATTTTTATTCAAAGTGACTAGGTGTGAAGTCATGTAACTTATGTTTAAAACAGAATTATTAAGATTAATGGGGTGATCAATTCTTCTGAAGCTTCACAACCCTTATTTGAGAGGTAATTAAGATATTTGAATCAGCTTGCTTGGTTCTTCAGTTCACCTTTTCATCTACCCGAAGACCTATTTTAAGCTGTAAGTAAAATGTCCTAAATTAAAAAGTATTACCACCATATTTTGCAAAATTTCCCGTGTTTACCCCGTTCTCTGGGTGATGGAAACCCTGGCTAGGCAATAAAGGGTATACACATCAGTTATCTAATTTGTTTGAAGCTAGCTACAAAATAAACCAACATCATTGCTGAGGGAACTGCAGGTCTGACGGAGAAAATCTTATCTTCGCTCTCTATCGGTTAACTGTTGCCAAATCTCCTCTCTGGGTTATGTAGG
The DNA here is from genome assembly GCA_902151425.1 of Timema shepardi. Lineage (NCBI taxonomy): Eukaryota > Metazoa > Arthropoda > Insecta > Phasmatodea > Timematidae > Timema > Timema shepardi. The sequence continues at coordinate 30,836 of CABFVX010006668.1, forward strand.
AAGGTGGGTGGTGTGCTGAGGTAAGAAGCTACTTGTGCTATATTTGAGGGGAAATTGACCACAGGAATACGAGAGAATGATAACGCTGTATGCAGTTAGTCCCCTAACCGATGATATCCAGTTTAGCAGTTTCAGAAAAACCCTGAGCTTGTTTACTTGGTTCTGGGTGTCAACTCTTATTACCCACAGTGCAATGAAACGGGATTCGAGCCCCATCAACCCATATCTGACCAGACCGACAGGTTTAACGCCAGTTTTCAAACCAGTCGTGGAGGGTCTCAGTTCCACACCAGCTGCACGCAATGAAGTCACCTTGGGATGGGTATTCTGGTGCAGTTATCAATCCAACCGATTTAAGGTGGGTGGAGGGAGACGCGAGTTAAGGGCAGCAAAACTTGGTCAAAATAAATACAGTATTCCTCCAGCACAACAGTTCTTGAAGGTTTGTTAGTAGCTGTTGAGATTACTATAAGAAGAAAATTATACTAAATGTACCCACTGGGTCAACATTTTATTAATTTTGATCAAAATAAAGTTTTCTTATAAAAACTACCAAAATACTTACCTCAACTTCCGACCCGCCTTAAATTAGAAATGTATAAGATTATGTTAAGCCCTGTAGAGGATAGTGTCAGTACAGCCCCCGTCAAAAGTGAGAGCTGCAGAACACATCCCATGACCCGCGAACAAGCAGGAGGAGATTTCTTGTGTTGTTGGAAATGCTTTAGCCAGGATGATAAATTAAACTAGAATTCATGTGACTATAAGCAATTGTATGCTGTAATATTTCAATAACACGTCAGATGGCAGAGAGTAACTTGGCTTTAAGTATAGGCCAAATGACTTTATAAAAAGTTAAATTTTTAGGTCAAATGACTTTAGGCCTGTTGATGCAGCTACGCGGGACTTAAGACTAAGCAAGTTTCATTACGGAACCCCGTTTTCCAGGTCTCTGGACCCCATGATCAACTTCAGGGTCATTCCATGTCAATTGATCCAATATTTAAACCTTACCCTCTTGTTTTTTTTTTTTGTTATTTTCAAATATGGCTCACCTGATATACCCTCAGAGATGGTAAAAAAAATTCAAATTTTCAGATTTCTATAGGCAGTAGTTTTTAAGCTACAGCCCTCTGAAATCCAAACAAAATCACAATTTTCTGTTGACATGTAATTACAAAATAAATTATTGCTCAAACTAGAAATGAGATGGAAGGCTGGGTTGGAAAAAAGCTTGTGTAGCTAATTTATTTAAACTTCCATATGATATGTAACACTAGTTTTTTTTTCAGTTCAAGGACATATATTAATTTTGACCTTGAATTTCTCAAAAATCTAATTTTTGGGGGGGAAATACACATGAACTTGTGTATTTTAACATAATTTGTGGAACGTTTCATCATGGGACCACAATGGGATTATATGTTTGTCAATTTTATAAAAAAAAACAATTGCAAAGTATAAGCCATTAGTAAATAAGTAAGATGGCAATTTTAATTCACAATTGTCGATTCCTTTGGATAAAATAGGTTAAATAAGCTAACAGTGGAAGGGGGTGGGGTGTAGGCTGGCAGTGAGGTAGGTAGCTTAGAAACATGAACGGTTCTTAAAAGGGTTGATTTATTGAAATTTATAAATAATTGTTCCTTTCGTCAAGTTTGCATTGTCGCAATCCCTTCTTCCATTCCATGTAAGATAATTCTGAAGAGCTGTGATTGCTGCGTCTATTTTTTCCCTGCAAAGGCAGTGCGGCATATGGGACATCTGGGTCTCAACAAGGGCATCATTTGGCTGACAGGAACTTCTAGTCTATCTTCAAAGTCCTGTGGATATGTACAGGATGGAGCAGGACCTTCAGGATGAAGGCACTTCACTTCCACCATATCAGTTTTTTCGTTCTTGGCCAAAAGTACACTAAGCCACCATTTGTTGTACTCACGTTACATATGCTTACACTTACGCTAGTGTTGGTGTTTGTTTCAAACCTTCTCCTGACAAAGAACACTTGAAAGAATTCTCACCTTTGTCAGTATCTCTATCTGACACAGGGAAGAAACTGGTTCCTGGTATTGGTTTCACAACCAGAAATCGCTCATCAAGCAATTTATACTTTGTTCATTATTAAAAAAACAAAAACTCCATGGAGTCAATGTTGGCCTGACTCCATGCAAACAGCTGTGGTGGTGTCAATTTTCTCTTCATCTCACACCCATTTAGCTTATTTAACCTAATTTGTATCATGATCTTCTGAACTAAAAAAATAGTGATCTTTATCCAAAGGAATTGACAATTGTGAATTAAAATTGCCATCTTACTTATACACTAATGGCTTATACTTTGCAATGGTTTTTAGAAAATTGACCAACACATGATCCCATAATGAAACGTTCCACAAATTATGTTAAAATACTTAAGTTCATGTGTATATTTTTCCAAAATTAAAAAAAAAATGTTTTTGAGAAATTCGAGATAAACATTTATCTATGACCTTGAATTGAAAAATGTCCAAAACTAGTGATGTTACATATCACGTGAAAGCTTATAAAATAAGCTACAAAACTCAGCCTTCTATCTCATTTCCAGCCTGAGTAATAATTTATGTTGTAATTGTATGGGAGCGGAACATTGAGTTGTTTTTTTAAGATTTCAAAGGGCTGTAACTTTAAAACTACCGCAGATAAAAATCTATAAATCTGCATTTTTTACTATCTTTAAGGGTACATTAGGTAAGTAAGCCAAATTTGAAAAAAATCCAAGAGGGTAAGATTTTTTCATTGGTTCACTCGACCCTTTAACAAATAGACTATACTATTTATTTGTACCACCAGTAGATAGTTACAACGAACTATTTGTTGACGTGTACGTTGGACCACATCAAGCGACCTTGACCTCTGTATATGTTGGGAACAGTGAACTGGAGTGTCGCGTGTAAAGTCTCCAGCGGGTAGTACTTGGGTTCTTTTCTTAGCACATATCATGACTTGACACCAAACTCACGTCACACTACAGTACAAGCTTGTTCCATTCATGCTATGCACCACGTCCGTCATATAAATTACGTCCCCTAGTCACTTTCTCGTACCTGGAGACCGTATTAACTAACGTAAGAGCTCCAAAATTTGACAGTATCTTCGTTAACTATCCTTTCACCTGGAAAGCAAGCCAAATTATCTGTATGATCAATAGTTTGTATATAAAAATATTAATTTCAAAAAGGCCTACTTTTGACAAGACCAAAAAAAGGTATTCCTAATTTCATCCCACAAAAAATTTCGAAAAAAATGTGGTAGTTATGATGTTTGAATTTTTTTATCTTCAACTTTATTAATTATATTTACAAACGATCATTACAAATGTGAATATAATTAGTCAAATACAGTGAGTTAGTAAAAAAAACTTAAAGATAATTAAAACAGAAATTTAGCAAACAAAAATAACATTAAGTGTATTTGAAAAAAAAAATTAAGATGAGCCTTCCGAGCAAATATCACAAGTATATTTCACACGGAGTTTGGCGCTGAAGCATGTTTTATGGAATCGTGTGAAATCCATTGACAGCAGTTTGCATGACTGCAGCAAGCGCAGAGGCTCAGCTGACTGGATATCTCCATCTATGCGACTCTTTAAAGGAAACATAAATAACATCAAGTGGTTACATTTTCACGTGCTGTATCTACGACATTGATAATGTCCGTCTAAAATTAAAACAACGGGATCTTCTTCTGATGTATTTCTCAAACAAGTCGGCCGTAGTTCATATGTAAAGTCATGTGATGTCACTTGATATAGATATTACCAACCAATACCTAACCATCATCATCACCATCAACAACAACTGTTTCCAGCATGTGGCCTCCGTCTATCCTTCCCGCCATTCTTTCTCCCTTAATGGCACACTTTGTCTTATCTATTCCTCCCAACTCTTTCTTGGACTCCTTTACAATCTTTTTCAATAATTTTTCCAATCCTGCATTTTACTTTATTTTCTTGAGTGCTTAGGTCTGTTTGTATTTTCTGAAACGTTCTTTCTGTGAAAATCCAACTGCACTTAGTGAATACACAGCAACGTACAAACGGTCGAGTTCCGAACGCCGACCTTCAAATAACTGGTAAACTAGAAAAGAAAGAGAGCGCCCACATTAGCCTGGAGAAAGACATGTAGGCCTATAAAAGTGCACCTAGTGAAGGCCATGCGATCCTCGCTCTTAGTATCATACGACAAGCTTCCCAACCACTCGACCACGCCACATCTGGTTTATACCTACATTTTTTTTTATCGAGTATGTCCACTAAATATGATGGTTCTCCTTACAACAGTTAGAGTTGGAAGGTATAACTTACATTTAACTAAACAGCCATTATTCCGCTCTCGGCAAGGTTACCTTGATAGTCTGTACAGTCGGTTGTTAAACAAAGTGTAGACAGGGGGACGCAAGGCAAGAATAGCTTCTTGCTAGTATAGTCGGATGAAGACAAAGTATTTTAGGTCCTCGTAAGGAATAGAACACAGGACTCATATCAATAGGCAGACGTGCTACCAAATTACAAAGTTTCCAAACTTCTCCTGGAAGCCTGTTGCGTCCAGAAACTAGAATCACCAACAAAGCAGTGGGTCTTGGTGTACCCCCATTTTCTTAAGAAGGGACAAATCTGAAGACTAGACAAGTTACTATATCTGCTTGCACATATTTATACGTAAAGTCATGTGATGCAATTGTGATAGTTATTATCAACCAATACCTTAATTAACAACACTACCGTATCAATGTTACATAAGTTAGACTTTTCAAGGTGAAAACTCAACCATCGTATCAGGATTCGTCATACACATGTCTAGGGAGGCTCCTCTAACCCATCATGGGTGTGTCCTTTGAGCGTAGCCACGTACATTACATGCGTAGCGGGCAGTTGAAGGACCGACGACCCTGTTATCTCCGGGTAACTGGGAATGCGCCCCTTCTCCCCCCCCCCCACGCTCTGAGTTCGCTCCCCCTCTCCTGAGTGTTTAGCTTTCATGTTTGGGCGTTAACCCCCCGGAAGAGGTCAGGAGCTTAGCCTCGGTAATTACACCGATCTGGATTGCTCAGCGGGGAACTGTGGAGATGGCCTGACCAGCTTTCCTGGAGGGTGCCAGCTACTAACCTCTTAGTGTGTGGCAACTAGGGGGCCCACCTCACCCCGACCACTCCCACACAGAGACATTGACTGAGATTTAGCCGTCCTTCGAGTCAAACCCTCTGGACGTTGTCCAGGGCCGCCACTAAGAGGCACTCACTCTGTCAGGATTATTGGACCAGGAACATCCCTCAGACATCTCCCTCATTTTACAATAGTATACAGACATATTTTCTAAAAGGTTCTTCACATGGTGGATAGCGTTTGGTCATTTTTCAAAGAAATGACAACACAGTTCATTTGTTTTCAGCGTGATGTTTTTTATGGCTAAGCCACAGAAAAATGGCCGAACGTTGTTTCCTTCCTGGGCCGTAGTTATGCTATCATATGTCCTGTGCAAGCTTTTATTTTCGGGCCACTTAATTATTTTTATGGTAATTATTTTTATGGTGAGTATAACAAATACGATCCAACCATTGTTTATATGCATAAGAAATATATATGACGATCATTCAAACGTATGTATAAATACAAATAATTATTTTTGTTGCACTTATTTAACTTTCATTTTAGCACATACATTGAGTGCATCACCATATCTTCAAAAACATTAAATTCAATCAAAATTATGGAAAGATTATGTATTATTTGTTCTTGTATGATAGTCGATCTCGAATAATTCTTGTCATACATCTTAGCTCAATAAGTAGCGTGTCTGTCTACTGAGCTAAGAGTCCCGGTTTGACTTCCGGAAAGGCCGAAAAATATCATTGATAGAACGTGGGTTTCACAGTGATACATTAACGGCAAGAGGCTGGATGTTGTGTATTCAAATGTGCCTGCACTATGTACGCAACTTTAGACGCTCATGTTGGCAGGGCTCTCGCTTGTAAGGCCTTATTTCGTAAAAGAATCATAGCCAATAGTAGTATTTTGGTAGGATAAATGGCCTTCTCGAACGGTAGTAGGGAGTCTGCCTTGACAGATTTTTTATTCTACTGAAATACTACCATATAATAGGATCGTCTCTACTGAAATACTACCATATAATAGGATCGTCTCTAGTGAAATACTACTATATAATAGGATAGTCTCTACTGAAATACTACCATATAATAGGTTCGTCTCTACTGAAATACTACCATATAATAGGTTCGTCTCTACTGTTTTACACCCTCTCTACGACTCGTTATTACCCCGACCATTATAAGGTAATAAAGGGAGAGGATATAAACTACATATACAAAAAATGGAATCTGAAAAATTACGTAAATTCAACAAAGAGTAGTTTTATTCAATAAATGACAATAGCGCAGATGACAACAAATGGTCTCATTATATCATAATGAGTTCTGTTGGAAATCATACTCGAAGTAAACAACTTTACAAATATAAGTTGTGCGAGTATTTAAACTGAAAGGAAACATGATATCTATCACTAAATTGATAGACCAGTCTATATGAGACAATACTACAGAGTAATTATTCATATGTGTTACAAAAATTATAAGGGCCTAATGGGCACCTTGATATGGTTCAAAAGGTTTCGTTATGCGCAGAAAACGATTTCTAAAATATAATGAAAATTAAATGTTGACGAATACATTACAAAGTTTACATAAACGTGAGAGATTGAC
>CABFVX010006669.1:0-35896 GCA_902151425.1 Timema shepardi
AACATGACATTTGACAACGCACCTCAGTACACTATAACATGACATTTGACAACGCACCTCATTACACTATAGCATGACATTTGACAGCGCACCTCAGTACAATTTAACATGACATTTGACAACGCACATAAGTGCAATATAATATACTGATGAAACAAATTATCCCAGTATGTAAGATTAGAAGATATTTCCGGGCGCAAATATTTTGTTAATAAACTCGATTCTTGGTAATTTCTCTGACTTGAACCATATTGTTTACTTTTCAAACCCATTTACTCATAGGTAGGCCCCTATACTTCATTTCTCTTATTACTAGCTTTATTTGTCAGCTAGATAACGCTACTTTATCGACTTTCACGTATTCATACGTCAAGTCATGTGCTCTGCAGCCGTCACTTTTGAAAGTTATTATCAATACCTATAAAATAACACTAAATTAATAATATAGTAAAATGCTGTCAAGTTTGGTCACAAAAAAAGCTGTAATTTCCAAACCGCCATTCCTAGAATGTTCACGCAACACACTGTGATAAAGAAGAGCATAAAAAAATAGTTACGCACAGATCTATTCAAATATCTTCTAGGTTCATCGTGTATTTTTTTAAATGAATGGAATATCGCGAGTGTCCAGGGAAGGAGCCCTGAAGACCGTATTTAGTTGATTCCCCCCACTTACAAAGATTTTCCGGAAACCTTGGTCAGTTTAGAAATTATTATAAGAATGAGGTTGTGCGGGTTTTGCCCTGATACCGTGTTCATTTTGAGCAACTGGTGGGAGGTTTTCTCTAAGTGGTTCCCCACTCTCCTTCCACATAAATGCGGGCACACATTCTCTAAATTAAACCTTTCCCATTCCTAACACATTAGTGTAATTAGTAAATATGCGTATAACCTAAAAGAGTGATAAGACGAGGTTCTAAGAAAAAGGAAAGAAAAAAATCATCATGTAAAATTATTTCAAGAACTATTCTGCTAGTGATGGGGAGATTGCGGCACAAATCCATGGCGGGTCTACTGAGGGTAGTTTTTCCTAAATGGTTTCCCACTCTTCTTCGATGCAAATGCGGGTATACAACCTCTCAAATGCTTCCCTCTAACTCTCTACTCCATTAAATTAATTATCATACACATGTATAACCTGAACCGGCAGTAAGACGTGGTGTTAAAAAACAAATTATTTAAAATGTCAGCCTGACGCTTGAACTGTCTCTCGGTCTCGAACCCAGGTCTTCCCACAAGGCTATTCTCTGATTCTCTCCAACTATCAGCGTGAAACGAGAACATTATATGTTTATTGACTCTCAAGTTCGATTAAAAACCTTCTTGATAGCAAGTTGATAGCCCCCTCCCTTTGTGGTCTAGGGTGGGGGTGGGGTAAACAACCCCGGCTAAGCTCAATGGACTCTGTATATGCATACAGATTACCTCTACGGCCATGCAGAGAATCAACCCTAATTACCCCGCCATGGAGGTGGGGATGTTTGTTTGAAGAACACTACAAGCCGTGTGGATATTATCTGCTCTGCCTTTCTCCACTAGTTTCTCTATTTCTCCTCCTATCTCTGTCCACATGATCCCTCTGATCCACCGGACATTGCTTTTTATCGCCCCCTCTCCTTTCTATGCCCTATTAGTCTGTTACATTCTCCTGACAATTCATTACTCGGACCATTCAGGGGACTGTTGTGCTCGACAATCATATTATTTACAATTACCCCCTCCTTTGTTGTCCCAACGGGCCGCTCAAATGCGTCGATACCGACATGTTCTCTCCTAACCGATACGGTTGTTGATAATGCTTCCCCCCCTCCCACGTCCATCACAGACTCTGTTTGATGCCGGGTTCACGAGCTACTTAACGTTCGCTTAAAGCAAGGCGTGTCAAATTCGTTTGATCATAAGAGACTCACTAAACAATTATAAAAATAATAAGGGGGCCCCATTAAAAAAAAAGACCGTCGATGTTGAGATCTTTATTTTTTCAGTTTTTTCAGTGGTGGCTTGTCACTTAAAAAGCTGGAGGATGCGGCCGATTCTGATCTATAATTATTTATAAATTGTACGTTTAAAATAAAAATACAATTCAGCAATATTTGTTAAAAATTCATTGATTTAAACTCAACTAAAATTAATATCACAAACACGATGCAAAAATTAAAAAAATTGCCAATTAACTCCCAAGAACGCGGATCTGGATATGTGTTATAGGTGGTTGATTGAGTGACAGTCATTTTAGAATCATGATAACTACTAGTTAAAACTATTTATTTTAATAAATATTCAATAATACAATACAATGATACAATATACAATAATTACTCAATCAACCTTCTATAACACACATTTTTAACTAGGAAAATCTCACTAAGTCATAATCATATCACTAAGTCAGCCTTTAATTGTATATTTTCTTATCAGTGAAAACTCACTTAGTCAAGTGAAAGTAATTAATTAATTAAATTTAATCAACATAATAGGTTATGAAAAAAATTGTTGACACTTAATGTTTTAACGTATGTTTTTATATTATGAAAAAAAGTGTTTAACTTGGATTTATGATTTTCGAAAAAAAGAAGTAAAAGTATCAATCACTCATAAACTAAGGATTGCATTTCTCACAAATTAAGACTTAACGTGTTTCTTCAGCAAGCCCACGATATGGTGATTCGATGAGATTTCTATTTCATCCACTATAGCAAGCATAAACCAATTTCTGAGCTTCCTCTTTCTCCGTCTAGGTCTGTCCATGCATACCAGTATGCATTATTAGAGGAAGCCGATTCATAGATGGTTAAATTATAGATGTGAGAAATAAAACAAACAAAATAGCCTGAGAAGTAAGAAAATATTATTTCCTAACTATTGTTGTCATTGATAATGTCGAATGAGCAAGTGTTTACAGGAGAGATTTAACTAACCAACTGTGTAGTTAGTAAAATCTTGTTATCATCTTTTAAATTATTGAACAAAACAATGCTAAGGAAAACTCACTAAGTCAGTTGACATGACCTAGTAAGATTTTCTTGACAGTAAAATGTTTATGTTGACTTGGTGAAAATAACAAAATATTTCATTGTTAATTCAAATGACAACAAATTACTTAGTGAGTTGTTCCAAAATGAAGAGCAATTATTTACCTTTATAATTGTAGTAAAATCTAAAAACATGAAAAAAAATTGACTCAATGAATTTTTCCAGCAAGACCACGATATTAGGATTAATATAATATATACAATGAAAATAAAATATTATTTGATTTTCATTTGATATATTTTTACATATTTTGACATGTTTATATATATTTCAAGTGATTTCACATAAAGCTACCTACTTTTTGATTATTTAATATATTTTTAGTAGTAATTATCGCAAATTTGTTCAGTTTTTAAACATGGTTTGATTTGGTTTAGCTTGTATAAATCAGCTTAAAGGAATTTTTCAATTAACTAATGAAAAGGGTAAAATCAAACTCGGGTTTTCCACTCAGTACATGCCTTATCTCCTCACAATGAACCTTTTGATGCATTTTTTAAAAGAATTTAGCAAACAGATAAGTAATTTCGTTCTAGAACCTTCCTCCCTTCCAACACACTAGTCTAACGACTTACATTCTTATCTTGTAATATCTCTAAGTGATTTTAGTTTAACGTGAGCGGTTGAAAGTGAAAGTCTAACAATAAGCTACCACAAGATATTTTATTTGGTTCACCATGACACCAGGTGAGTCATGCTGAATATAAAACTAAAATAATGCGCTGGGATCAACGACTCCTTCACAACCGACGGTAAAGTTGTAATTTGTCAAGTTTGCAACAAAAATATGGGATGTTCCATTAAAATCACAATTGGAACAACATGTGTGGCGCACACTTCGTACGAAAAAAATAATCTGAGTTATTCGAAGAATCCTTCTTTTTTTTAAACAAAGATGCAGGCGCCTTCCTTCCAGTTAAAGAAACTAATTCTTTAAGGACTTGTGTAGTGCAATGATCACTGCGAACATCCCATGTTTTATATCCCAAGGGCCTGAATTTGCATCCTTCTTGTGAAACTAATTAAAGCGACATTTTCCTGATCAATCAATACCCAGAAAGAATATGCATATGCACTATGAAGAAACAAGGGAAAGGATAATAAACTACATGTGAGATGCTTTCATATGGGTCGCTGTGGATGAAATCACGGTTGTTTAGGGTAATTTTGTTGGGAACCTTGTGGTAGGTAAGATAGATCCTAAGGATATTTCCAAACCCCATTTGATTTACTGAGAAGTGCTGGAACATACGTATCATGTTGTAAGATTCGTGAATGATGAATTGAAAGTGTTTTGGCCTAAGTGAGCTCACGTAGAGAAGGCCCTGGTGTTATATTCGGATGCCGAGGCGTATATAATGAAACTCGCAAGTGCTTTGAAGTTGTTATATCCTGATATGATCCATCTTACAAGTTTGGCTCGTGGACTACATCGTGTTGTGGAATACATAGATAGAGTCCAGTTCTTCCAAATGAATAGATTAATTTCTGTGGAAAAAAAATAGACCTATTTGTGAAAGTCCCACATCGAGTCAGAACTTAATAACTCTTGTTTGATGTGCCGTTGCCTCTGCAATTAGTTCTAACAAGCCGAGGAACATGGATAAAACAGCCAACTTCTACTAAAAACATCTTGGAGTTGTGACTTTTACTGCCCGAACATAGTACTATATATAAATATCTAGTAGCGATTACAATAAAATACATTTTTTCAATATATTACAATTTAATACATTTTTAATCTATAATGCTATTTTAGCAACCGTTTCTAAACTAAAGAATAAAAATCTATATAATTACTTTGTTTCTAAATTCTTTGGCTACTTTATTATAGTCTTTGTGCATTCAAAATATATTCTGGATTTTTTATTTTCATTGCTCTAGTGTTCTTAGGATCTATTGGCTCTGGAAATATGAAATTTTAATAAAATCTAGTCATTTTTATTTCATATCAATTTTCCAAAAATCATCATCTTTTTCTAAACTTTCGACTACCATACATTTTTTTGTCCATACAACAAGTAAACAGTATTTTCGTTGGAGGATGTGAAGATGATAATAATTATATTAATGAAAGGGGGCTTAATAGATCCCATTCATAACCTAATAATACGTGTAATGTCCATTTAACATTACTAGTCACTGTAAGCTAATTAGAGAAATTAGAAATCGAAAAGGGTGAGAGAGAGATCGTTGGGATCAAAACTTATTCCAGGGAGGGGGAGGGAGTTGCGTTACGATCTCACTAGTTGAATATGTAAAGTTTAATTCATTTAATAATTTTTAAATTTAAAAAAGTTGTTCTTGGCGTGAAAATGAAAATTTATTTTGTAATGTGTTGCTTTGAAGGGACTTGTATTCAGCGCTGATTCAAATCAGGTTTAGTTGAGGTAATTGGGTGTGTGATGTCTACACTTCCTTTTTTCCGAGACCAACCCAGTTTTCTCAGGATGGATGTCTTTGAGACAGGCTGTATCCAAATAGTCCGAGGATTCTTGCCAAGGATATAGCATAGTATTTTGTACAATTTGTTCCTTAAATTCTTGATGTTTTTTCACTTTTGTGAAATAAAATTCACCTAGTCCATGAATTTATGCTCTATTTATTGAACATAACCTGTGCAATTCACAATATTAAACAATGCTTTGAGACACATGGAAAATTTTTTTTTTTTGAAAGTCCTTGCTGGAACTACCAATATTTTTATTATCAATTAATATTATTGAATTCTACCAGCACTCGGTTAGTTATTTTACATTAAATAGGTAACATTTGTGGGCTCTTCAAAATATTTTACGTCCTCTAAAAATACAAGTTTTATCCCCTTTTAGAAGGCCCAGTCCAATCCTGGTCTACTTGACGGATAGCATAGACTAGAGTTTCCGAACAATCCGAAAGGCTACGCTGACCTTAAATTCATTCTTACTGTGTATTAGTAGCTATGCGACCGCAACTTAACCTGAAAGCACAACGTCTGGTCCGTACTATCTCTGCTATCTAGGCCGCCCGCCCCCTTAATGATGCTGCGGTGGTTGTGCACTTTTGCAACTGAAATGACCACCGAAATGAAACGGAATAAATCGATTGTGAAATTGCGTAGAGAATGAAGCCCTACGGGTCCGACCTCAAATGAATACTGGAGTATTAATGGGCTTTGATGATTATACTCAAATGCAATGAAATTAATACCGCCCCTGCAGTGGCAATATTTTCACAGCGTCAAGCTTGGTACCAAACAAAAAAGTTTCCGATGGGGATAAGGGGGATAACTAAAAATAACAAACAAATTAACTACCAAATTCCTGTCAGCCTCAATATCAAACAAATTACGTTTCAGACAAGAATAAGTTTTAATTTTTTTTAAGTTTTTTTCTTTTAATTAAAAAATTAACCTGCTTCAGTGGCTACACAAATTAAATATCCCGTATTAGTTTAGTCTGTTTTGCCCAAGACTTGAAAGTCACAGTTCGAATTCCGGCCACTTTTACTGAGGGAATTTTTTTTTCCTAGATGTTTTCCCCACTCTTCCCCTCCAATGCGAATTCGGGTACAGGATGCAGTGCCCCCAGCCCCCAAATAAATCGATCGAGAACTTGTATTATATTGTTTTGATGCTTATAAAGTATATTTGAATATGCTTTGGTGATAATCCATAGGGCAACCACAATAAGATAGGGGGATCTGACCGCTAGGAAAAGCTACTATATATATATATATATTCGCTAAACTACATGATCTGTAGAACAACTATATGTTGATTTGTTGTTACTTTTAGAATCAAAACATTCACACAAACAAAAATTGTGTTTTTAATTATAAACCATTTGTAGTTGACCTCGGTGATCTTACGCTAAAGTGCTCGCCCCAGGATCCGATGTTCGTGGGTTCAAATCCAGCCGGGTTCGACGAATTTTTCTTAGCAATACAAATCTGTAGCACAACTTCCTTCGGAGGGTAAGTAAAGCTTTCAATCATGTGTCAATTGTGGCATGTAAAAGAACCCTGGAAGATTTTTGAAAATACCTTTACTGACAAAATTGGTAGGCCCTTTCACTCTCGCACGTAGAAATTCTCGTGTGCTGTTAATTATAAGCGGTCGGTTCAGAAAGTTCACGTTAGATAACCCAATTAATTGAAAATTGAAAATTAACCTCTTTTACATTGTTGAAACACGAACTTGTGGATATAAACGTTTGGATATTTTTGTTGTTGTTGAAGCAGCGTCTGCGTTTGTTTTACTCATATAATGACTTTCAAACGACGGCTTCTAAAATGTGGTGTGCTCTTCTTAAATCTAAATGGCAATCCAGCCGAAACAAGGGTGGTTGATGACGTCTTCTCCCGGTGTTCACAAAATAAAAATATTTTATTTTGAAACTAACATTTTTGTTTGGGACTCTCTCTTAAGATGGGGTGCTAGTGAGAGCGAGTTTAGTGCATTAATTTTCCAATTTTAATACCATAGATATTTTTTTGGCCAAAATAAATTAAATATTTCTTTTATAGTTTTCTGCACATGGTAATCTCACCAGTTGTTGAATATCTGTCATGAGCATAGCGGCATCTGGTGAGAAACCTTTTAAATGAAGAGATAAAGTTATCATTAAATTCCAAGACACCCTTGACAGATATTCAACAACTGATGAGATTAACATATGCAGAAAACTAAACCATATGTTTCTACAAAAGAAATATTTAATTTATTTTGGCCAAAAAATGTTTATGCTATATAAACACTTCAAAAATACCACCCTAAACTCATCATCACTAACACCCCACCTTAAGTTATACTAACATTTATTTAGTTTGATAAGCAGTTATAACAACATAGAAATAAGAAAATAACACCGTTTAATTCATTATTTCACGTACTATAATATACGTTGTTGCCACAACCGCAAAACAAAAAATATAATAGTTTTTCTTCTTCAATAATTTAGGAAAACTTCTCTTTTACAGTAATCCTTAGGGAAGTATTATTATACTTGTTTGATAACAATTTTTATTGATAATATGTTATTACTAATACATAATAACTATTTCCGAATAGGTTGACTGTTAGTCCCAATCACGGATGCTCTATACGTGTTTTGTTATTTTCCACCTAGCAGCAAACTTTGAAACCAACACAAACAAAACAAATAAGCGACGACATTGTATCTGTTTACCCAGTGTTCATATCCTAGATATACGAGCTTTTGTCATGAGGTGTCATAAAATTCACCAGAAAAAAGTAGCCTGATAGTAACTATTGACTTTATCAGGTTTTAATAAAAAATAAAGCATTAGTGAAACCTATATTAATAATTTAGAAACATCGACACTTAGTCGAATTAATCCTTTCATATAAAATTAAAAGTCAAAAAATATAAATCTCTTGAATTAAGAGCTGTTCTTTGACATTGACTGTACATTGGTTCATACAAAAATCACGTGCTAGTCACCTTATGCAGGTAACATAATATACTATAGTGGAGTTGCAGGGTATTGGGCCATGTCTGATACTTACACAATCTAGTATTTCTACTATCATGGTGTGTGGTCTACAGCTGCCTAATAGACTATAGTGTAGTTGCAAGATATTGGGCCAAGCCTTTATTTGCACACACTACTGTTTGTATTTTGATAGGCTATCGAAAGGGAAATCTGTTGACTCCATCTTTTGATAGTAATTTAATTACTTTAGTGACATTCAAATATGACCCAACCGCACCACAGGACACTTGGAATGGGGCGGGGCGTTAGTACCATATAGTTCGTTTATTAGGGGATGGGGAGTATGGGATTTGAATCTCGGATGGGTGTACTGAGTTGATCTTTTTTAAAAAAATTGCTTCTCACACCCCTACAACGCAAACGCAGGTATATTTCCCCTAAATAAGGAGTGTCAGACTCGTTTGACCGTAAGGGCCACATTGAACATTGTAAATAATTAGGTGGCCGCATTTCAAAAATGTTAATATTATCACCATTCTAATTAAAAATATATATGAATTTTAGAATTATATATATATTTTTTAAATTTGAAATTTTATGTTTGTAGCAAGTGTGTGGATGGCCTTAGATTTCTTGTTGAAGTCACGTTTTCATGAACAAAAACACATTTACGTGCTGACAAACATTGCACATATTTGGTGCGCAAATTAAAAAGAAAAATTGGAATCAATCTCTGATAAACAATGGCCAATTTCCAAATGTAACAGTTTCAAATGCTTTATTCCTACAACGCATATAAAATTAAGAATCGGGTTGAATTGTTTGTTGGTTCATCAAAAGATCCGTGGACCGCACATAATCTTGGATCGGGTCACGTGTGGCCCGCGGGTTGTAAGCTTGACATTCCTGCTCTAAATGTTAACTATCTCATCCTTATTTCGTTAGGGGCCGTCCTTGAATTACGTAATACATTTTCCCCCCGCCCATGATTTTAGACCCCCTTCCTAGCCCTTTCCACACTTAAGGGCTAATAAGATTTCCCGTTACTCCCCTTCCCCCTCTATTTAAGTATGTTCTTACGATTTGGTAAATTAAATTAAATACTTTAATTGTTTAGTTATTTCCAAACAGTAGGTGGTTGATACGAAATTTAAAAATACTTTAATTGCTATAAAATTAGGTATAACACATGATAAGTAAATTAAATATAAGTGAAATTTTATAATTAATATATTTATTTTCTGCCCAAAAACATATTTAAAAAATGTATTTTCACCATAAAAATTGACAAAAAAACCTTACTTAAGATAGATTCTGACTTTTCCTAAGATTCTGACTCCTCCTATCACCCCTTTTGAGAAAACGTAAGAAAATATTTAAACCACCGACCCCCTAAAAAAAAGACCTTACGTTATTTAAAGACGGCCCCTAAAATACTGATAGCCCGGATGGGTGGTGGTAAGATGCAATGGAAACAAAAATTAAAATGTTTTGTTTTAGTGTTTTTTCTTTTAAATTCTGACGAAATAAACTTTAGCGCACAGTGATACCATTAAAACAGTTTCAGCTCCCAACTTTATTCGTTTTGCAAGGACTCATTCACAAGTAATGTTTAAAAAAAATATTTTAATTAAAAATTATTTTATTTTACAACACCATTAAAAAAAGATGCTTATAACCGCGCAATGCTTGCTTGCTGTGGTACTTAACACGCTGCGTGCGCATCGTCTATTGGTGACGTCCGTCCTGTGGCGTCGCGCCTCGGCGTCCTTGCGAACCAGGTGTGCCCTCTTAGTGCCTTGTTACCCGCATACCATCATGTTCGGGGATGTATTGACTTGACCTACATACTCTCTCATACCTGCTCGACTAAGAAACCATCTTTATATACAGTTTGCAAGTATGCATTTTTAAAATAAATATAAAACATTACTTATCTAAATAATCTCTCAAACAATTTACTTAGATCACGAGAATTCCCTCGTGGGTAAGGATATGGTCTCTAAAAAAAGTATCGCTACTGCACTCGATTAAAATTACCAGAAGAAAAATATCGATACCTACTTGTATCGAAAGAAAAGTATCGATAACAGTAAGTATCGGTATTGACATTTTAATCTGGAAAACATATTTTTTCTTCTTTAGTATCAATGATAATTTAAACTTTTGCATCATAATTATATTTTAATATTTATTTAAACACTGACAATTATCATGGTTTTTAATAATCTAAAACAAATTTTACACGATGCTCTTTCGCTTTCCTAATTAAAAAAAACGTTCATGATTCACTTCTGGAAGGTGCCACTTTTTAACTACATTCGTCGTTTATACACTCTATCATTATAGATTATTAACTATTGACAAAGAATAGAAGAATAGACACCCTCCCCTGCTTTATCTGCCTAAACAATGCACATAAACTTTTCTGCTTCGTCTTCTTGGGACATTCTTTAGTTGACTGAACAGGTGACCTGGTGGTCTAAGGGGTAAGGTGTCGGACTTCTGTGCTGGGGGTCCCCGGTTCAATCCTCGGTACCGGCTCAGATTTATCTGACTACCAAACCCTTACTTCACCTCTGACAAGACGTGTATTAATCACAACTTGTAAATGTGTGGAATGCCAGACCTCCACCGTGGTTCGGATTCCACGTTAAACTGTAGGTCCTCCATTTCATCTCACAATCAATGACCCTACCATTACACATTAGCGTAAGTGCGTATAAGCCGAACGGGTAGTAAGACGCGGTGCTAATAATCATAATAATTTAGCTGAACAAATTCATTGAGTTCTACAAAATCTTAAATTGTTTAATTCGTGATGATTGATAAAGGAAAGGGAAGTAGAGATTGGTTGCTACTCACCCCGTCAGACACCAGGCTGTATTGATAAAGATGAAATAACAGCTATGAATTAAGTAAGATAAGCTAAATGAGATTGGATGCTAGAGTTGCTTCCTGCTTGTCATGAAGAAAATGAAGGAGAATTGAAATAGTGTTATTTGCTCTTTCTCTCCACATGGTCCCAACATGAATAAATATGACAAAAAAGTTGTTTCTTTCGATACTGGAGTGTGAGTACTAATATCAGTAAAATTATCGATTAAAAATACTAGTATTGAAAGGAAATTTTCCTTATAGATTACTTTTTTCACATCCCTAAGCGGGGGTGCCATGCTGTGAAATTATGCTGGGAGCCAAGCTACAGCTAAATTTTCATAGGAATGGCCTTTTAGAAAATTCAAATTTATTTTTGCTAAACTAGTATCGGTAGCCCTTTTTATATATTAGTAGTGTTATTATATCGATACAATCCATCAAAAGCGACAGCTGTAGGTCACTTAGGTCACATGACTTGGTAACTTTTCTTAAATGGGGGAGCCTCCATAAGCGAGCAATCGCCGCGCAGACGTTCATTTCTAACGCAATATTTAATCCCATGATCCGTTATTTCAAAATAGGTTTCACTCCAAAATAAGGTTAAGATATTTCAACAGGGAGGGCTCTTTATCTTTAACGGTCATATAGTTTAAATTTTATTAATAGAAAAAAAAAGTGTGGAAATGTGACATACATTTGCTTATTTTCAACGTCTTTTTAAGGATATTTGCGGAGATACGAGACTGATCTTGATGAAAAAGAGCTCTAAATTTAGCCTTCCTATAGCAAATACAGTAATTTTTTGATAGGTTCACAACAGAAAATGTGAAGACATTTGAGAACTAGCAGCGAGCTCTCCTCTCTACCTTCAGATAAGTAGTTTCATAGTTTTATTTCCAGTTTTATCGACATGATAAAGGATGCTTGTAAGTGAAGGGATAAAGAGAGTATAAGCTTAAACAGAACAGAAAAGAAGTTTCAGAAAACGGCACAGACAATTGAATTTTAAGCCGTGTGGCCTGACAACGATTGATACTTTCTCGCTGACCGAGGCGGCCGCCTTTTTAATGTCAGATAATAAATAGTCTACAATAGAAAATGTTAACAAGTATTATTATTGAAACAAGTTGGTTTCAACTTAAACATTAGAAGGATCGGTAAGGGAGATTTTTTTTACAACCCACTCTGTTTAGAAAGTATACGACGTTAGACACCTATTATTTGCTAGAGACGAAACTATCCAATCGTATCTTACTACCCGTCCGGACTATATACTTTTAATTAAATCAATGAAGCAGGGATGAAGAAGGTATAATTTAGAGTAAATGTTCCTATTTTTGCGTGGAGGGAGAGCTTGAATCCAGTAAGTAGAAAATACTCTACACCCAGCCGGGATTCTAACCTTCTATCTATTTATAATTGAAGGAGCCAAGGCAAAAACATGATAACGCTCGTAGATCTTGTTGGGATGTTTTCACTATTTGAACTTCTATAATATCCTTAAATCTAGGAATAAAAAATTAATAAAATACTCTTCGATATAAGCTATCCTCCAGGCCTTGACTGGCTTTAATACAACTTGTAGTTCTAGAGCAGTGCTTCTTAATATTCTTTGGTTCATGAACCCCTATGAGAATCTGACAAAGGCCATGGACCCCCTTCCCATAAACATGGACGTAAATACACACTCAGAAAATTTTGATTACTGTCCATCTCTTTAAAACAAAAGTGTCTTCTAACCTCGTAAACCTAATATCGACCTTTGGTCAAAATTTACAAATGAGGACTTTAATAGCAATGCGATGATTTGAAGATGTGCAATCGTTGATAAAATTTCATTTTTTTAAAAATAAAACTGGAGGTTGTTTTTAATTTTTTAATCAAAAATTGAAATTTTCAAAAAAATTAAATTACAACTGGAAGCCGCAAAAGTGTTTACGTAATTATAGCGCAATTTGCTAGTGTAATTTATTGCAGTGTAATTGTTTTACAT
Source organism: Timema shepardi (assembly GCA_902151425.1). NCBI lineage: Eukaryota > Metazoa > Arthropoda > Insecta > Phasmatodea > Timematidae > Timema > Timema shepardi. Next base: position 13,343 of record CABFVX010006669.1, read on the forward strand.
TCACATGGGCCTAATATAAAATCAATATTTACAATAAATTATGTCTCTCACTTTTCCTTTCTATGCAAAAATTAATGGTAACTTCATGAAGAAAAGTGAAAAAAATTCAAAACGTGTAGTTCTCCAAAGGGAGCGTCAGTAACTGTTCAAAAGTAATAAGTTAATGAAAAGGGTACTGTTGTTTTGCTTGAATAAGAAGTTGAAATTGTGGATTAGTCTTAAACAGTGCAGCGCGCATATCATCTTTGACATTCAATCTATTTAATTTCTTGATTTGACGGCACCAAGTGATGAATATTTTGCCTGTTGAAGAAACAGGAGACTTTGTAATTAAATCCAAGCTTTGATCTACAATTTGTAATTTTTTGTCTTCAGTTCACGGACCCCCTGAAGCTCATCCACGGACCCCAGTTTAAGAACCCCTGTTATAGAGTTTAACAATCAGAAATCACTTTTAACACATTTTTTCATAAAATGAAGGTTATCATGTTATTGATCCGATCCCCCAATCGCTAAAACAGATTAAATGAGTCTGACGTTTAGTCAACGTGACCATCGATGCAAGTGCTAGTGAAACAGTGGCAGTGGAACCAATCTTAACATAAAACATCCCCCTTAATCACCTGCCTCCATATGTTATCATCGAATATATTGACATTAAAACAATAATCCACAGAAATATTAGCTCCATACAACTAATAACCAGTTAAACCCAATCACCTGTCATTTGTTTTAACATAATTATAAGAAAAACCACAAAAACAATATGGTATAAATGTTTTGTTATAATAACAATACAGCCAATTGATTAAATTAACTTTTCTCTCTCCAAAACTAATTATTTTAATATCGGTATTAAATGACGATACATCATTAGCGCAGTAATAATTGCTGGTTATGAACAAATATAATGGTAAAATGTCAAGTCAATTTTTCTTGATGGCTTGATTTATTCTGTTAAAATTCATAATATATAAGCCTACAATAGTCTATAGTATGTAAAATATATTGCTATAATAAGAGAAAACAGTTATTAAAACATCCATAAACTATAGCTTAACAACATTACTATTGATTAAAAGCAAGCATATTATTAAACATATAATTAACACTATTATTGCTTTTTAATCTATAAGGGGGTTGCCCAGGAAGCTGAGATAGTAAGTTACCAATCCAATGCTGCGTTTAGGATATTGACAAAACTTTTAACAGTATAAGAGTATGTGGAATGAACGCAAAACTATTTTCTTTGATTCTATATATATGGAAATTTTTGCGCTTTTAGAATATATATATATATTTAATTGTAAAATTTGTTAAAAAAAAAATGACATTTTCCCTTCTGAAAAGTTCAAAAATCCACATATTTGGGTTGATCTTTAAAGAGCTAAATACCCGTGGAACGAAAGGTAAGCGATAAAGGAGCTTAGAATGGATTTTAGTGAATCGAATTATGTGGTTTAATATAAGGGGTCTAAACACAGCTTGTATTGTCATTTGTATTTTGCTCTTACCCTGTTTGTTATCCTACTGCCAGACAGCTCCACCCAGGTACGTTATAAACAAACTCACTTGGCTTCTGGCGTTTAGGAATTTCCTATAGAATATTCCATCACCTTGATATATATGACCGTCAACAATATTTCTCACTACCCGCTTCTTTGGCCACATGATCTAGGCTGTCATTCTTGCAATAGATGACTGCCGATGACGGGGAGATCGGAGCTCGATTCTGGTCGGGTTATTGAGGAAAATGTTTTTATATATGGTTTCCCACTCTCTCCCCGCAAATGTGGGTACACCTCCTCAAAGTTCAACCTTCCTTATCCCTAACTCATTAGCATAATTGGTACATTAGCGTACAACCCGAACTGGTAGTAAAACGCGGTGATAAAAAAAAAGTAAATATACACTAGGGGTGTGAAAAGTTTGAAAACGTCAGCTTTGCTTAAAATTTTCGTAGACTTTACTTCGAATTTTTTTTTTTCATCTTCGACAGTGTGAATCAATGCCATTAAGACTTCTGACAACCAAATTGCCTTAATGACCTCATTCTGTCGACTAGCCTATAAAATATAATAATAATAATTTATAAACAACCAAATTACAAATTAATGTTATATTTTGTTGTTGTACAAAACTAACTAATGTTCACATCACAAAAAATAAAGTAGTTAAATAATTACGTTTTGTGATAGATTGATTTGTCAAATTAAGACAAAATACGCTAAAAATTTTCACAACGAATTATTTCAAAAATTGATTTTAGCGTCTATAGTTAAATAAGATCACCTCTGTGGTCTAGTGGAGATAGTTCCTAGTTACAAATCCAGAGGTCCCAGGTTCAATCAAAGGTATTTTAGAATTTTCTAAGAAGCAGTGGGTCTTTAACAGAGTCAAACTCAACCTCGTGAGGACAAACGAGGAGCTACTAGAATAAAGAAGTAGAGGCTTCGGTATAAAAAACTGAGATTAACGGAGGGTATTAAGGGGGAAGGGGCTCATTGTGATGACCACATTATACCCTCTATTCGCAAATGTTGGCATTATCATCGCTAACGGCTGCGGTCGCTCGGTCGGTATATCTCGATTACGATCTCACGCCATGGAGAGTTGTTCTAAGCAAACATGTTTCTATAGGCTACGTCCACGTCCCGAGTTTGTTGTACACTCCCTTCCAAGACTTTCTTGACCTGGTAACAGCCCACGGAACGTTCCTGTAGTGTTTGTGTGATTGTATATATATATATATAATGCAAAATAAACCTTTTATTTAGAGACTATGTAAACAGGATGTTCACAGATTAAACATACAAATTTTGAGGGAAAACAGGGGTCGAAAAACTACCTAATTCAAACATTTGTATTCGCTTTCTTCTCAATCAAACAGCAAAAAAAAACTAAATAAAAACACGTTTTTCTGCATAAAAAGGGAAATAACACAAAAAAAATGATTGTCTATGAAAACACCTTGGTGTAAACTTTGTGCAGCATTAAATTATTACTTATATGTATGACCCCTCATTTATTCGGATATTTTGCTCTAGTTTAGGAGGAATCCGATATTAAACATCCAGCGAGATGTGGGAAGAAAGTAATCGAAACGACACACGCACAATGTCGGTCAACTACTCGTTTTGTCGTTGATAGGTACATTGCTTATCTGTGGGCTGGAGCCATTATTTTAAATTAAAAAAATACATTTAATATATTATTTTACCAACCTATGTTTTGTTTTCGTTTAGTTTTTTTTTTCTGTTTGCTCTAAAATAAAGCGATTTTGTGATTCTGGCCTGTTCCCTTCCCCGGACTAACCAAATGACCAACCACACACACAATAATTTATGCACGAATGTATGTTTATTGGATTTAAAGGGAACAGTTTACTAATACAGTCCCATCAACCTTTGATTGCCATTGTAACAATCCGCGAGCCACCCATGGTAAACAATACACCCGGAAATTCAAAATAATTAAAATAAATTTGTACCAAAGACGGAATAAAGGTAGTCAGGTTCAGGTTGAGCTAGGTATTGGAACATGATATTGTTAAAACAGGCGTCCACGCCACTGAGCGCGTTGTCAAAGGCATCAGTCTCGTCTGGTCTGATTTACCGGGAACTTGGAGGTTGAGATTCGAATCCTTACAGAGTGTATTGAGGTGGTTATTTTTCTAAAATGATTTTCAACTCTCACCACGTAAATGCTTATACATTACCTCTTAAGTTCTACTTTCGTTACTACCGCGACTACTTGTAAACATGTGGATAGCCCGGACGTGGTAAGGACGCGGGTGCAGTTAGAACAACCAACCTTGCGCTTCCCCTGTCGCTGAGACGGGATGCAACCCTCGCAACACTAGTTAGACAGTTTTCATGCACGAGTGAACTGGATGCACGTGATCATACCCGACACAAATAAACATCCAATAAGAGCGGTTCATCGAACCCTGGACCTCGGCCGTGACTTCTAATGACGTCAGTCATACTAGGAGCGTGGCACGAACTCGGGACCGGTTCACTCTCGTCTTATTGTCACTCAGGATTAGGGATGGCAATTTTCTATAACATATAGAATTTTTTTTTTAATATAATTATCACAAGGCATATATCGAAAGATACAATATATCGACCAAATTTGTTTACTATTCTTTTATTTTTAGCACCGCGTCTTACTACCCGTTTGGGTTATACGCTTATATAATATTTAAGTTAATAGTTTCAGTGATTAGGAAGGGTATATTTAGAGGAAGTGACCCGCATTTGCGTGTAGGGAGAGTGAAATACCGTTTAAGGAAAACCACCCTCAATACACCTGACCGAGATTCGAACCCCAATTTCACCGTCATCTGTCCAGTCTACTGTGAGAGTAGCGCGTTAGACCACGTGGCTATCGAAGCAGGTATCGATCAAATTATAACTATATATCGGTTGTTTCCTATATATTGAATTGTATTGGTCAGAGCAAACTGGAACGGTGGTATTAAGATGGCTGATGTTCTCTTACGCTAACCATGACCACTTTTAATTTTTTAATATTTTATTTGGCTGTTGAAAATATACAAGTTTAGTAAAAAATAGTATAACACTGATCTATTTAGTAAAAATAGAGCAAAAAGTTGTTTAATTTGTTTTGATTCACAAGTCTAAATGGTAGCCTGATGTATTTAATATATTGATAAATTGATTAATGTATCCGTGACTAAAATATTGATAATTTTAATAAATATAGCGATATATTTGATCAAAATTACTGCATTTTACGAGTACTCTATATAAGAAGAAGTTTCCAATTTTGATAATAACTTCTCAAATATTTGAGATACGAAAATTTTATCATCGTAAAGTTGTAGTACTATTAAAAATACAAATATTTTATATGAAATATACTTTTATACAACCAATAGTTTTGGAGCTATAAGCAAATAGATAATAATTATAAGCCTATATTTTATTTTACGGAACTCTTTGAAAACACAAAGTGTTTGTTTGTTTGTTGGATAGAGATGTTTCTATTTTTCTAATTGTTTCTGTAACCATGTATATAATGGACCGCCGTTGTGGTCTAGTGCTCGGAGCTACCAGCTACAGATCCAGGGGTCCCGGGTTTGATCCTCGGCGTTTCCAGATTATTATATGAAGCATTGGGTCTGGAACGGGATCGACTCAACCTCCTCGTGAGGACAAACGAGGCGCTACTTGAACGGGAAATGAGCGCCTCCTGTATAGAAAATTTTAATTAACGGCCGCAAGGTTCTTTGTGTTAACCATATGACAACCTCTCTCGCAAAAGTTGGCACTACCTTCACCAGCAGGGGGCGGCGGAGGATCGGTTGGTATAGCTCACTTTATTATTATTATTGTTATTATTATTATTAGCACCGCGTCTTACTACCCGTTCGGGTTATACGCACTTACGCTAATGTGTAATGGTAGGGTGATTGTGAGATGAAATGAAGGACCTACAGTTTAACGTGGAATCCGAACCACGGTGGAGGCCTGGCATTCCCCACATTCACAAGATGTCTTGTCAGAGGTGAAGGAAGGGTTTGGTAATCAGATAAATCTTTGCCGTGACCGAGGATTGAACGCCGACCGTCAGCACAGAAGTCTGACACCTTACCCCTCGACCGCCAGGTCACCAGCCTACTTAATTCATTTATGTTCTTTGGTAGAGTGTTTCTGCAAATATGTATAATATTTGGTTTCACTAATCTTACGAGATTTTAGAAAACATGATCTATAAGTAAGGCTTGCTATAAGTCGAATTTTTGGAATGGAATTCTGTGTTAGTGAATAAAAATAATTACCTCCATTGTGTTTATTGTAAGCTTTAGTGATTTATTTTTACCTGGTACATAATTTTATTTTTCTATAGAAGTTCGAGGAGCTTGTTTGTTGGATTATTTTTTTTATCTCGTCGCTTATGTCTTTTGATAATGTGCTGGAGCTTGAGGGAAAGTAAGTTTCGGTGATGGTTAAGATAATTATCTATTTACTAGCTCCCCAGAGGTCCTGTTGAAAGAGAGTTCTCGTGTAACCATTGAGTACGAGCCGGATATCGTAAAGAAAAAGTAGAAGCACGGGCAATTATCTCATATTATTTATTGCACCGCCGGTTGTAATTCCTAGGGTACATTTGTTTTCTCACAATATTCTATTCGGATTCGATCCCAACTATTTTAATTATAAAATATTCTATTTTGATAGTTATTACCATTTTAATTATAAAATATTCTATTCGTATTCAATTCCAGACATTTTAATCATAACGTATTCGACTCGTATTTAATTACAACAATTTTCTCTATAAATATACTATTCATATTTAATTACAACCATTTTATTTTAAAATATTCTATTCGTATCAATTACAACAATTTTCATGATAAAATATTATATTCAAAATTGAAAAGCATGAATTCACACAGGCTAAGTGTTTTTTTCTTTCCCTGAATGGTTTCCCACTCTTCCTTGGCGAAAACTAGAGTACATTTTCTCTAAATTCTGACTTCTTCAGCCCCTACTCAATCACTGTAGTTAAATTCATATAGCCCAGACGTATAGAGAAGATTCTTAGAGAATAAATAATAATATCATTCTGCATCTCGTGCGCATTTCAAAACCATGAAGTTAAGTAGGTAGACACAGGCAGGCACCTGCTCGTGATTTCTAGGTGTTGCCAAATTTACTACCGCCATAACCTCGAGCTCGGTTTACACTCGAGAACTAAACTGAGCGTGAATCGCGCATAAATACCCCCCCTCCCTCTTCCCCTCGTGACATTTTATGTGGCCCGAACTCGCAATTTATTAGGGTAATATAAATGTGTGCGCTTTATTCGTGTGCATTCACTAAGTGCTAGACTGAAGCAGTCTGAAGCTACTTTGACAAACGCTAGTTACGCTTCTATTACATATTCGTTTTAATGGCTCTTAAAAATGACAACAACAGCTATAAAATAATAACATTATTGCTCCCATTTTGGTTGACTCTCAATTTATTATTTTGTTTCTTTAGGGCGCGTGTAAGTTGTTGGAGATATATTTTTCGGTCGTTCTCTTTTATAAAGAAAGTCAACCACACGGTTGTCTTGGAACGCACAAGCAGAAACAATTCCTCTCCATTGGACGTAGCTAAAGGTTGAATTTAAATCACTCCGTTTAGGCCCGCAACTGGTAGTCACGAGGGTCAATGCGTTAGTTTAGTCTAGTATGATTTTTACCGTGATTGGGAAGTCTCAGGGCTCAAATTTTGACCGTGAGTACTGGGGTTAGTTTTTTAACCCTTAAATAATCCCCCCTCCTTCTTCCAATCCAAGCATATGCGTGCACATTTACTCTATTATTATTACTTAGCACCGCGTCTTACTACCCGTTCTGGTTATACGCTTTAAGTTCTAATTACGCTAATGGATTAGGAATTGGGAAGGTTGAATGAGAGGAAGTGAACCCGCATTTGCGTGGAGGGAGAGTGGAAAACCAGTTAGGAAAAACCACCCCCAGTTAACCCGACCGAGATTCGAACCTCGATATCCCCGTCCTCAGCAGTCAAGCTCAATACGACTAGCGCGTTAGCCAACTACGCCACCGGGGCGGGTACATTTACTCTAAAATTGTGCCGTACTCATCTCCACCCAAAAATAATAGAAGCCGGTTACTGATATCTGGAGAACGGTAAAAAAGTGAAAGCTAAAATGGTCATACTTTTCATGATTAATTGATGTGTGCAGGGGAGGATGCATGTTGGCTCAAGTACGATTGTGTCAAATATTCAAGAGACTTTAGCGCATGCGCACATGTTTGTCGTAGTTGGATATTCCAAAACCAACTCCTGGGATGGAATTACTACTTTCCCAAGCGTTATCATTTTACTCGCTTCGGTGGCTGAACGGTCTAAAGCGTCACTCTCGTTTTAGACTGGATTGCTGAATTTCGAATCCCGTTCGGGTCTATTGAAGTGATTTTCCTAAATGGTTTCCCACTGCTCTTCCACACAAATGCGGGTATATTACCTATAAAATGCTGCCTTCCTCATCCTCATCCCATTAGAGTAATTATCATGTAGGAGTATAACCTAAACAGACGTGGGGAAAAAAACCCATTTGATTTGAAATTAATTTTCTAGATAATGAATTACGCTGGTTTGTATGGTAGACCTATTTTATGTTTGTAAACTAACAACTGTCTTCCACTAATGTTTTTTTAACGCTAATTTCAGAAATGTCATCCGCTCCTTTCTATCCCTAGCCTGCCTTATTTTTCATTACTCACTTTAAGTTGATATCAGGATTTGTGTTATTGATCGTATTGAGTTAGGATTACATACTGGGAATTTATAAACTAAATCTTCACATGTTGGCAACACTTCCTTCAGTCATTTGTTTCTTAACCTCGAGAGCATCATTAAACTGTTTTAACAGTGAGAGCTAAGTTTATTTGTGAGGTTATCGTTTCAAACTTTTGATAAAAAAGTGAGTAATATTAGGGTTCAATAGTGTTTTCAATATTTTTCTAACTCAAAAATTTTGGTAATAAGATCTAACTGTCGTACCTTTTGTAGCTGAGTAAATTAAAACATTTGTGTTAGGGTAAAGTGCTTGCCTCAAGACCCGATGTTAGTGGCTTAAGACCCAGTAAGACCCAGCCGGGGTCGACGGATTTTTATAAAGCGATAATCTTGTGCTGATATAATCATTCGGTCCAAAAAGTGCACGTTAAGTACCTCAAATAATAATTGTATACATATATATATAGGTCTATGTATGTATACAATACAATGTATATAGGCATATATATATACAATTATTATTTGTATATATAAGTAAGTAAGTAGGTAAGGAATTTACGTCTTCTCCCGATTTAAGAAGATATAATATAATAGTGCCTGATAGTTAATGTAGAATCATTATTTCAAATTATATCATTCGATTTTTAGTATCTGGTGTTTTAAGAGGGAGATTTAACTTGTTACTAAATGCAAATAATTTTACTATAAAATATATTATTACGTGTTTATTAGTACACAAAGTTTTTTATCTTCCAATTTCTGAAAAACTGGATGCGTTGGAAACAAATTGAAGTGATTTTTGGAATTTCCATTTAAAATTATTCTAAAAATACCCCTTTATTAGAAAATATCAGTGAATTATTATCAAGATTATTTAAGTATAACCTTTAAGGCTCGTATTTACGGTTTACTTTTTATAGTTAATCAATCACCCTATATAAGAATAACAAACAGTTTAGGTCGAATGAAGGATTGACTCATTCATGTGCATCTAATCTCAGCCCTAAGTTTATTCTAAAACAAATATTAGGTACTCTCTAGACTGCTGTTACAAAAACCAAACCACTTTTACACCATATCAATCTACCGCCACAAATATATACAAATCCAAGAGTTTATTTAATTTCAACCCTTTTGACCAGACAAATGTATGGGCAGGTCTCGTTCGGTGTTGAAACATTAAAAAAAAAAACTTGATGACTTACAATTTATGACTAGAGTATTGGAGGAGTCACGCGTCAATTGATAGGTTAAATGTGGAAAAGTAATTAGTGTACAGTAGAAATAAAAAGGTTTGTGCATGACGTGCGTATGTAAGAAACCTTTTGAGTGATATCACATTCGAAAAAGATTCAAACAAAAATAAAATAGTTCCTAAACTTTCGCTAATACACTTTCATCGGTTTTTAACATTCAGCTCTGATAGCAAATAACCTAAAAAAAAAAACCCAACCCAACCTGAACTACTCTTCAAATGTCTGGAAACTAATGGAAACAGATGTTCATCATCTTAGAATAAATATCAAAAGGAAATTACATTTACAGTCAGATAAAGTAGAATAAAAAAAAGTTTACATTTTATAATACACTCTCAAAGTAACTAAAAATAACAAATCTAACACTTAAAATTGGATACGTTTAATGTTTTCAATTTATTTTTATGGTTACTTGGGCATTAAAATTAGAGTTATGATAAGAGATTACAATTTTCTTCAGTGGCAGCTTGCGACTTACTAAGGGAAGGGGCTGGGTTGGGTGACGAGCGCACCTAAATTATATTAGATATCTATATACACGCATAACTACATCAGATATTGAGTTGGGGATGAGCGGGGATAGGAGGTAAATTTTCATCAAACACTAAGTCACCCTTAAAATTATTTTTATTTTCTTATTAATAATATACTGATAATAAAATCCGAAAAAATAATGACAGTTAAAGATGGAACATTTATCGGTAAAATTTACGGATGATTGAATCCCAGGGAAAGGGGATGTATTATAATATTGAAGTATTAACATATATTTTCTACAGCAGACCCAACGTTAGTGACACATTCTACCACCAAGTGCTGTAGTCGATACGGGAATGGGAGGAAATAACTAAAATCACTTATTATTAATATTATTATTATTATTTAGCACCGCGTCTTACTACCCATTCGGGTTATACGCTTTAAGTACTAATTACGCTAATGGATTAGGAATTGGGAAGGTTGAATTAGAGGAAGTGACCCCGCATTTGCGTGGAGGGAGAGTGGAAAACCATTTAGGAAAAACCACCCTCAGTTCACCCGACTGAGATTCGAACCTCGATCTCCCCGTCCTCAGCAGTCGAGCTAAACACGACTCGCGCCACTGATTATTATTATTATTTGAACATATGTACAGTAGAGTCTAGCTTATCCGACATAAATGGGCCGGCAGAATGTCGGATCATAGGGATGAATTAATAAAAAACCTATTAAACTTCAAACTATTTTATAATTTTACAAATTAAGTACCTAAAAATCACGTTTTACAACAAATCAACAGAAAAAAAAACAATACATGGTAGCATTATACAGTTACTTATTTACAAATTTAGTACAAAATTTGTATTGAAGTTACCGTTAAAAATTTACTGCAAATAAATATAGAATTGAATATAATTAACTTAAAGTAACAGCATTGTCGGAAGTTAAATCCATACAAAGTTCAGTAATGTAATGATTAAAAAAAAAAAAGAGATCCTAGTCTTCTTTCCCGACAGTTGTTTCTTCGCTGCCAAGTCTCGCCATCTTTGCAGCATCATTATGTCGATCCCCATAGTTTCGTGTTCCTCAACGTATTTCATGGCGGTTTCTAGAGCCTTAACTCCATCGCTATGCGAGATTCTGAGAGGCTCAACAGTTGATGCTTGATAATCAATTTCTTTTCCATCGATATTGACCAGAGCGATAATTTCTTCGTCAGTTATTTCATACCAATCGTCTTCGTTCATACAACTTTCAACTTCTTGCGAAGATGCATCTTCACATCCAGAGATACGTTGGACTAAGGGTAGAAGGCTTTATTAAGTTTTATCTCTGCTTTCCGTTTTCATAATTTCATCTTCATCTTCTTCCATGATTTGGCAATTGTTGGAGCCCTAACGTCAGACCAGGCCCTTGCAACCCAATAAGCAACATCCTTTACATTGTTTGTAGAATTCAATGTAAATTATTATTTAGAATAAAGATAAAGAAAGATTTTAATGGATGATCAAAGAAGATTAATTGAAGTGGGAAATGTCAATTTAACATTAACTTAACTGTTGTATTAAAAAACTAATGTTGAATGTAAATTATTATATAGAAAGAGACATTAAATAGAAATAAGTTTAAAAAATGTCATCGATTAACATATAAGATAACAAACACTAAAAAACACATTAAAATGTGAGTCATTAGACAAGTGAACATGTATTACATTAAAATTATTTAGTTTAACCAGACTATATCTAAAGATTGTTCATGCCTGGAATGATGTTAAATTTTTAAGTTATACAATTGAAGCAGTAAAAAGAATAAGTTGACTTGGAAAATTGACAATATTGAATAGTTGTAATTAAAAAAAAATTAAGATTATATTATTGAATTCTATTTTCTTAACTGAGTCCCTTGCTCCTTTTGTAGGCTTCGTAGAGAACGCCCGTCATTAGTGATGTTACATGTTTCGACGCTCTACAGCATCATCCTCAGCCTAAATTAAAGAATAACAAAGAAATGCAACTAGTTATGGTTCAATTAGAAGGGCGTTGGCCAATATAATAGAAATAATTTAGAAAGAGAAAGGACTGACATGAAAACTAAACCACTGTGAAGAATGAAATAATATGCTACCATGAAATACAGCTTGAATATGGTGTTCTAGTTGAAAACTAGAATCCAACTGAGAAAATATGAACGGTTGTGTAATTGAAAGTTAAATTGTGATGTTATAGACTTCTACCAAGTCATAGATAATGTGAATATTGTGAGGGAAGGAACTTACGGTATTGAAAAAAGTTAAATAGATAGATAAAAAAAGTTAATTGTGGAAAGGAAAAAGAAAATATATTGAGAAAAGGAAGAATGGAAGGTCCAAATCTTCTCGACACTGGCCCGAACAGGATGGAAGGGCAGGAACATAGGTTATTTTAATCTAGTATGTTGAGGAAGTTTTCTTAAAGTGTTAATTAAGGTTTGATTTTCAAAATTGTGTTTGTTCATTGAGGACGTTTTTGTTGTTGAGTAATGCAGTTTGAATGAAAATGTTTTATGCAGTGTTCATAGCTGTACCTTTGGAAGAACTGTAGAGAATCCTTTACATTGATGCATTTCAATTTTTCAATCATGTCTTGCCTTCTTCAATTTCTTCTATCATCGTCGACAATAGCTACCTGCGATAGTTCCTTTTTAGCGTTTCCAAAACGCCCTAATCCATCGGTTGCCGTATGGCGGTTACATTAGATAGCATAAACATAGCCTCAATATCCCCATCTTAAAGCTACTTTGCATCAGGGTGCGTCAGTGCGTTGTCTAGCAACAAACCTGCTTTTATGGGGAGGTTATTTTCTTTTAAAAATTTCTCACTGGAATGAACGAATTCCTTAAAAAATTCTTTGAAAATTCACTGCTCATCCACACACTTTTTTGATTGTAGTATTTTACAGGAAAAGCGTTTTTTGAAATTGTTTTAAGGGATCTTGGATTTTTGGACTTCCTAACCATTGCGAGATCCATTTTGTGGTTTGCTATAGCGTTGCTGCATGCTAAAATTGTCAGTCTTTCTTTACTACGCTTATAGCCAGGGGCTGCTGATTCACTTCTGGCTGCAATACTCTTTCTAGGTAACATTTTGTAATTAAGGCCTGACTCGTCACAATTAAATATTGGATCACCCGTTAGGCTTTCATTTTCAATAAAGTCTTGGAATTTTTTTCTTGAATGCCTTCATTTCTTGAAAATTTGATGATAGTTTCTCACCAAAAACACTTAACTGACAGATTCCATTACGTTTCTACCAACTGTCGAACCAACCAACGCTTGCAGTAAAATCTGGATCCCCTTCATTAAATTCATTTCTAAAATGCAACGCCTTTTGCTGTAAAATAGGCCCTGAAATAGGCACACCTTTGTCTCTGAACTGTGTAAACAAAACGTACAAAAGCTTCGCTAACTTTTTCATAGTTTTTCTCTCTTTTATTGCACCATCCGTAACTCTCGAGGAACACCATTTTTCTATTTCCAATCGTTTCCTTCTCCGCTCTCCTACTGTTACCCGTCCGACGCCATAATCGGCAGCTACCTTCTGCATCATCGCCTCTCCTTTGTCCAGTCTTTGGATTTATTCAAGTTTTTCTTCCATTGATGCAACAACTTTCTTTCTTTTCGTCGCCATACCCGCGTAAATTTCAGTAAAAACTGCTTCACAACAAAACTACGTTACTTACGTTAAGACACACGCACGTCGAAAACTGCACAGTAACACACAGTAAACCGAGCCGCATACAATAACAAACTGCACTGAGCGACCGAAAGGCGAGACATGATCGACACGCGCACGCCTCTAGTGTACATTCGGGGCAACTGAGTGGCTGCGGTACACTCAGGAGCAAACAAGCGGCATTTTTTTAAATCTAGGGACGTCGGATTAGACGGAATGTCGGATAAGCGAATGTCGGTTAAACGAGACTCAGCTGTATTGTGTAAACGTTCTCTGAAAGAACTAAATTGAGGTGTGTGAAGTTTAAAACTTGGGAGAGCTCCAATGAATTCATTCCATTTAAATGGCTGAATTTTTCTCTCCATAAAAAGACGATTGAAAATGCTACTTCTGGTAGCTATTGTATTCCCTAAACTATATCCAGTCTGCCATAATGTAAAGTGCAAACCTACCATACAGACGAGAATGGTTACTAATTCTCTTTAGCTAAACTATATTTACTCAGGAGAATAAACAATATTAGTAAATATTGACACAAGCAAACTCATTGCTTTCGTACGGATCTCAAAACAATCCATTAACTTGAAACATGTGTGCAATATTTCACACCAGACTCAATAGAGAGAGAAAGACGGATATACAGACAGTGTTTACCTTGGACTTATCTCATGATCCTTCTGTTATCCAGCAAAGGGACATGTTGTTTGTTGGACGTGCGAAACGATTGCACTTTAATTATAATTAAGTGATACGTTAATACAGTGCTAAGCTGTATCCTTTTTATAATTACTATGATTAAATATATTAATAAAAATTAGGACTACCTCTGTGATATAGTGGTTAGAGGTTCTGAATACAGATCCAGAGGTCCTGGTTCCAATCCCCGCCGCTTCCAGATTTTTTTTTTATGAAGCATTGGGTTTGGAACTAAGTCAAACTCGGCATCCTAAGGACAAATGAGCTACTTGAATGAATAAATACATAGATAAATAGCAGCTCTGGTCTATAAAACTGAGATTAAAGGCTGGAGGACTCGTTGTGCTAACCACATGACACCCTTTATCTGGAAGGGTTGGCACTTTCATCGCCAACGGGGGTGACCGCTCGGTCTGTAGAGCTCGCTTGCGGACTCACGCCTTGGAGTTAAAATAAAACTTAACAAACATGTTAGAAAATGATATATTTAAAAAAAAGAGTTATTAAAAACTAATTTAGTCTTATGTAAATATTTTTAACACTATGTCCTACTATCCGTTCAGGCTATACACATTACTACTGATAATAACGCTAATGTTGTCCGTGATAAGGAAGGTTGAATTGAGAGTAAGTGTACCAGCATTTGCTTCCTGGGAGATTGGAAAACCATTTAGGAATAAAAACATTACACTCGATCGATATTCGAGCCCCAATATTCTCATCATTGGTATCAGTATATTGCGAGAGTGACACCTTAGATCATGCAACCACCGATGCTGGCACTTAAAATAAACTCATAGCTTCTGAAGAGAGAAATGGTTTTAAAAATAATACTCGAGGGCGAGCACACCTACCAACATCAGCTCTTAAAAATCTCTTATTTAGTTGTGAGAGAAGAATGAATGTCCGAAAGGCCTTTTCCCCTGCCAAAATTCTACTATATAGTAGGATTTTGATAGGAAAATAAGACCTTTCAGGAAGTCACTCCAACCAAAAACAGGGTATATGCATGTAAAATACATGTTCGTGAATGGCATGTTTTTTGCTATCTGGTGAATGTTAGATATTATCCAGTTCTCTCTACTCCCAGAGCATATTCAGATCGTGTCGTCATAAAACCGCTTTATCTCTTTAGTCACTTCTTCCATTGTGACACACAAACACACACACATTTTAAAATGTATTTGAGATGTTTAACAGCGCTTTCTGACCCGAATTATAAATTAACTTAAATCTAGAACAGACACAACATCCAGGCCCGGCCGTTAATTCATCACTGTGAAAGGGGAAATCCACATTTAACAGAATTTTTCGGTCATGTCAAGAATCGAAGTCAGGACCCTTAGCTCAGTGTACAGACACGCTACCGACTGAGCTGAGGTGTTGGACTACACACACACACACAAATACATACATAAATACACACACAAACACACATGATTTGAACCAAATTCTCCTCTTGTTCCAGGTAAGCTGTGTGAAGATGTTTGTGCCTGTTGGTGGAAAGGTAACGTACCAAGTACAGTCAGATCAAGGATGGAAGACACTAATTATTCCTCGGTTAAAATGTACTAAAACAATATACATATATTAATACGTAGAATCGGGGGATCTACAGCTGTCAGTTTTGATATATACATCAATAGCTCTAATGTTATAGTAAATTGCTATCAATGTTCACCCAAAAAAATATGATTGCATTCTATATTAAATAAAACATTTTACTATAATATGTTATGGGTCGTATTCAAGAGAAAAATTGATCAAGTCAACGTTCTTGATTTTCCAAGTCACGTGGTCTTTAGTAAAGCCCAAACAGAGTAAGTTCAGATGCTTTGTGATTTTTGTATAGATCTACAACAAGGTGCTTAGGAAGATATTTGATCCAAAAAGGGATGAGGCTACTGGAGAGTGGATCAGGTTACATAATGATGATTTACATACCTTCTAATCAACACAAGACATTTTAGGATAATCATGTCTATTAGATTACGGTGGGCAGGACATTCAGCGTGAATGGGAGATTCTAAAACCTTGTTTAGGGTACTGACGGGCAAAACCAATGGGAAGAGACCATTGGGAAGACTTATTATATGCAGATGGGAGGATAAGATTAAAATTTACTAGAAAGAAATAAGGTGTAATGAAGTGGATTAGATAGAACTATCTCAAGATAGGATGTAATGAGGTGGACTGGATAGAACTAACTCAAGATAGGGATAGGGTGTAATGAAGTGGACTGGATATAACTATCTCAAGATAGGATGTAATGAGGTGGACTGGATAGAACTTATTATTATTATTATTATTATTATTATTATTAGCACCGCGTCTAACTACCCGTTCGGATTGTACGCACTTACGCTAATGTGTAATGGTAGGGTGATTGTGAGATGAAATGGAGGACCTACAGTTTAACTTGGAATCCGAACCACGGTGGAGGCCTGGCATTCCCCACATTCACAAGATGTCTTGTCAGAGGTGAAGGAAGGGTTTGGTAATCAGATAAATCTATGCCGGGACCGAGGATTGAACCCCGGCCGCCAGCATAGAAGTCTGACACCTTACCCCTAAAGTAGTTACTATTGATGTACACTTTCATGTCTTGGTTTTAAAGATCTACACCGCTATTTTACGCCATCGGGAAGCCAGCATCCATACATTCACAGTCTAACAGGGACTATACAGAAATTACGTCTTCGATATTAAAAATTTTAAACTTTGATATAATAATCCTTGAACCAAAGTATACTTTTATTTAAAACTTAATAAACTAAAATCGATTTGGTGGAATTTAAAAAAATATTATTCAAAATTTGCTGTCTTATAAAATTACTACTTTCCCCTTTAAATATTTTTGAGTTTTGAAAATTTTGAACACGTCTCTGCTGTATAGGCTTTCATTAAAAAAACTAATACAGTTTTTATATAACTCCGGGTATCGTTGTCGAAAGGAATTGCTTCACTTTTTAAATATATAGATTATTTAATCAGCTTTTTTATTATTCTATACCACATCTGAGTAGCGAACCTGCATTCAAATACACTAAGGGGCTATCCTAAATTTACGCGAGGCTTTTTTAAAATGATTTTTGACTCCCCTTCTTTCCACGTGAGGGATCATAATATTTTTCCTCTACCCCGCCCCCCCCCCCAACCCCTCCATCACTCTTATTCGTAATTTCTTACGATTATTAAAATAAATTGTTTACCTTTTATTATTATTATTAAAACAAAAAGTCATTTGTCATGCATATTGTAACTATCTTTGTGAAAAATATAAAATCTTATGCTTATTTATTATTTCTATAAAACTGTGAAAATTAATGATTAAAGTGGGGTTAGTCAATGAATTAAAATAAACCATTTTTAATTTAAAAAAATTCCAGAGTTTTTCTCTTACCACAACAAGAAACCACAAACGGGACAGCTTAACATTTAATACCATTGTGTATCTTCCTAAATTATGTATTCTGGGCATCCCCAAGCTTACTCACAGGGAATTACGATTAAAATTTAATTTAAAAAATAACATTTATTTATAATCCAATGGATAGCTTTAGTTTAGTGGCGTCAGCCCGCATCAAACCTGGTTATCTCCCGTTGTCCCAGTCCACCCCTGTTTGGAACCTTAAAACGGCAGGGGGAGGGGGGGCTTAAGGTTGGGGTGTAGGGAATGCGATAAAAGTGCAGTTTACACCTTTATTTTAGTCATAAATAAAATATTTCTCCACTAGAAACAAAGTTTAATTTCCCCTTCACATGTTGATATCAACAGTTGATGAATATCTGTCAAGAGTGTCCTGGAATTTAATGACAACCTTTTCTCTTAATTTAAAAAGTTTCTCATCTAATGTTGCTATGCTCATAGTATATATTCAACAAAAGCTATTGATATTGACATGCGAAGAAAATTAAACTAGGTATATGTTTCTACTGGGTCAATATTTTATTACCCGCCTCGATGGCGTAGTTAGCTAACGCGCTAGTTTCGTGTTGAGGTAGACTGCAGTAGACAGGGAGATCGAAGTGCGAATCTCGTTCGGGTGAACTAGGGGATGGTTTTTCCTAAACGATTTTCCACTCTCCTTCCACGCAAATACTGGTTCACTTCCTCTATATTCAACTTTCCCAATTCATAACCCATTAGTGTTATTAGTACTTAAGCGTATATCTCGAATTGGTAGTAAGACGTGGTGATTAAAAAAAGGGGAGGGAATATTCTGACCAAAATATGTTTTACTATAAAACGTGCAAAAACACTGCCCTTTTCTCGCGTTCCCTACACTCCCGCCTTAATGAAGATAGCCCGTTCCTGCACTCTGAGGAATGAGGATAGAGTTGTCCGTCTCAATCCGCCGTGACGGGCTGGATCGGTATGAACGCTGCGGTGTAAAGGAACTCGCGTCTACTTTATGGACCGATTGGAGGTGACGTCAATAGCCTCTTCATTTCCGAGTATTGGCTGGTGGTCTTCCCCCCAGTATCCACTATCTCACTGTTTATAGTGCTGGCTTCACACAGCCAGTCCCACTATCTCACTATTCAGAGATAGCTCGGTGCTGGCTTCACACGGCCAGTCGTACTATCTCACTCTTTAGAGCTAGCTCGTTGCTAGCTTCACACGGCCAGTCGTACTATCTCACTCTTCAGAGATAGCTCGGTGCTATCTTCACACGGCTAGTCGTACTATCTCACTCTTCAGAGATAGCTCGGTGCTAGCTTCACACGGCCAGTCGTACTAGCTCACTCTTCAGAGATAGCTCGGTGCTGGCTTCACACGGCCAGTCGTATTATCTCACTCTTCAGAGATAGCTCGGTGCTAGCTTCACACGGCCATACAGCTTGCCTTTTTTTTTTCGCTTGACATAAATGTAATATTGTTTCAATAGATACATTTAGTAATCTCAATAATACTTGAACCATGAATATGGCGGTATTTGACCAGAAACTACTGTTCAAATTACGTGATGCCTATGACAGATAATACAAAAATTTAAAGTAAACATATTTATTGGAGCAAATATTTCATTTATTTTAAACCATATTAACTGCAAAAAATACGGATCTTAATTCGCATTTTCTTCCACACCGTCTTAATACAACATGCGTTGCTGGAAAATGTGTGTC
Organism: Timema shepardi; assembly: GCA_902151425.1. NCBI lineage: Eukaryota > Metazoa > Arthropoda > Insecta > Phasmatodea > Timematidae > Timema > Timema shepardi. The sequence goes on from CABFVX010006669.1 coordinate 32,905, forward strand.
TCGTTGTAAACCTCTCAAGGCGGGAGTGTAAAGGACGCCAGAAAACGTAAGGGTTTTTGCAGATTTTATAACAAAACTTTCTCTTTTACTAAAATAATTAAAATCTTGCTCCAGTAGAAACATAAGAGTTTAATTTTTTTTACATGGTGATATCAACAGTTCTTGAATATCTTTTCTGAACATAACGGCATTAGATGACAAACTTTTTAAATTAAGAAAAAAGTCATTAAATTCCACAACATCCTTGACAGATATACAACTTTTGATATCATCGTGTGAAAAAAATTAAACACTATGTTTCTAGTGAAGCAATATTTTGTTAATTTTGGGCAAACATTGTTAAGACAATACCTCTTTTTCGCGTTCCCTTCCACCCCATTTTAAAAGTCCTTTTCATAATTACCTTATTGGAGAAGGGGAGGGCTTGATTGTAAGGACACGAGTTAGAATCCTTGACACAACTTACGTTACCGGGTTGTTTGTCTGCTAGGACATCAGAACAGGCGGACAGGACGCGGTCTCACGCCTCATTAACCCTCAAACAACCATCTCTCTGTCTTGGCAGTTTGTTTCTTCATCTCCTTTTCTTGTTCTAGTCTATTTTCATTCTATTTATACACCAATTATACAGAGATGGTACCAATTTCATCGAAATCTCTTTTCAAACGTGATTTATTCTTTATATATTTTTGGTTTACTTGTTTTTGTTTAATACTATTTCTTTTAAATCTTCTAAATTTGATAAGGTATAAAGTGATGTCTGAAAAAAGAGCTACAAAGGATTACTCAAGGTCTACAATTATAATTTATTCAAAAGTAATTTAGTTTGAACAATAAATATTTCTCTTTGGTCTATGTGGATACAATTTTAGATTAGGAAACATAAATTACCAATACTAATGTGTCGTGTAATGTGCGTTATGAAAATACACTGAATTTTCTTAAATATCAAAAGTGTATATTTCAATAAGCTACTGCTCAATAAAAATAACTCCATGGCGTAGTGCTGCAAGTGAGCTTTACGATAGTGCCAACATTTTCGGGTAGAGGGTGCTAGGTGCTCAGCACAACGGACCCTCTGGCTGTTAACCTCAGTTTTCTAAACCGAAGCCGATACCTCTTTATTCAAATAGCTCCTAATTTGTCCTCACGTGGCTGAGTTTGACCCCGTTATAGACCCACTGATTCACAGAAAATCTTGACGCACCGGGGATCGAACCCGGGACTTCTGGACCTGTAGCCAGAAACTCTGACCACCAGACCACAGAGGCGCGCGGTCTGCTGCTCGGTAACCTTTTCATATATTCCTGCGAATCCAATTTGGCCCTAGCTTATTTGTTTTATAAAAACTTGGACATTTGTGACCTGAATCAACGGGCACCCGGACCATACAAGCTCGTCTAGTATGTCTTGCTGGTGATGATATATTGAATTCGAGGCTCGAATCCCCACCGGATGTATTACGGGCTATTTTTCCTGAATGGTTTGTGAACCTCCCTTCTCGCAAATGTGGGTAATTTTTTTCTAAACCTCATCCCTATACCGCTGTTGTAATTAATTACATGTAGATATCCCGCGAGGCTGGCAGTAAAATGCAGTGCAAGACATATTACATTCCGAAGTGAACGTACTCGACACGGTTCACGGAGAGGAACTGTTGCCTCTAATATCCGATACTTGTTGCCACACATAATTCCACTATTTGTTTTTTTTATGGCTTGAAGACTTCCTTTGTTCTCATTACTTGGAAAAGATTTTTCCTTTGTTAAACAAACGTTTGTGTATACATGTTTGCCTTCACTCACTTTCTGAATAACTTTATTCTGAAATACTGTACATACTAGTAAACATCGTACTGTACGCAAGCTGTGTTTGAGTGTACTGTACACTCCCTTTACCTTAATCGATAACACTATGGCCCTATATATTATATACTGCACCATAGTCCAATCGAATAAGGTAGGCTACCTTTCCATTCAGTGGTAAACGAGGTGTTCATACAATTAAATGTAGGAAAGACCAGCCTCAGTACATCCAACCGGGATTTAAACCCCGATCTTCCTGTCATCAGCAATCTTAGTCTATTACTTAACTGATGCCTTAGACCATGCGGTCACCGAAGTGGGTAATACTGGATATTAAAATGTTATCACGGTTGACTGCAAATAAAAAAAAAATGTTTTGTATTTTACAAAAGTTTCTTGATCTAAAAATGCTACTACTATATTTTCGGTGCCATACTGGATGTGCTAACAAACACACTGTCCAGACGCATCATAAGGTGGGTTCTTTGGAAAGCCACCCGTCGTCTGAAACCTTGACAATAATTCTCAGACGCGGCGTCCAAAGTCGCACACAAAAAACCAACAAAAAATGCACAAATAGTGAGACACGAAAAAAATAAAAAGAATGTTCCTAGCAAACGTAAATCTTTGCCAAGTGTTGCGTATGTGTCTTCACATTTCCGTGTGTCGGAAAACTGTTCTCATGTTACTAAGACAGAACAAAACACACATTCATTTTAGTGGGGGGTGGAGGGGGGGATGAGAAGAAAAAAAGAACAACCCAGTAATATGACATGGACAGAGGACAATACTATGTTTTATCTCTTTCTAAATCCACCAAGACAAACACATGATGGTTTCTCAGCAGCCTTGCTCGAAAAAAAAATAAGTCAAGGATGCATGATGTAGTGTCCCTTTATTTTTCGTCTTTCACTGTTCATTTTTAAAGGGGGGTTTAATAATTATTTATTTCATAAAGAGCCACATGTTTCCTTATATATTTATATGTATTTGAAACTTCAATAATTTTTCTAAACTTTTATTAACTAACCAATGATTTCATAGTTGATAACTTAAAAAATATATTTAGAAACAATTACTTTATAATTGCAATCCTTAAAGTGTAAAATAGTTTATTTGTCATGAGCATTGCGCAATATCTATAGCACACAGTGGAGCAGGAATGTTTTTATTTGGTGGGCAGGGGG
>CABFVX010006670.1:0-11858 GCA_902151425.1 Timema shepardi
CACATTAGTGTAAGTGCGTATAACCCGAACGGGTAGTAAGACGCGGTGCTAATAATAATAATAATAATAATAATAATAATAATTTCTGTTTTCACCGTTACTAAACCTACTTAGAATTAACTTTCAAATCTGAGTCGCGCTTTTAGTGTCAAAAAGGCTTACCTATTAAATAACGATATTCCCTATTTTTTAAGCACCGAGTCTTACCAACCGTTATAGTTATATTAATTACGCTAATGGTTTTAGGGGTTAAAGGAGCTTATATTAAAAGGAAGTGTACCCGCATTTGCGTGACTACAGAGTGGAAAACCATTTTAGAAAAAAAACTTATTACACCCGACAGAGATTCGAGCCTCGATCTCCCATCATCGGCAACCTAGTCTATCGCAAGTGTAGCGCCGTAGACTATGTGGCCACCGAAGCGGGTGACATTCATTCTTAATATGAAGTTTACGTAACACAGAAGAGGGAGGGGTCGGGTTAAAAATAAATACTTGGTGTTACATGGACGGAAAGAGGAAGTCGAATAAGGTTAGGAACAAGCGTCACGTGGCATATGGACTACCCCTTGCCATTTAGGAAAAAATTACCCTCATAACACCAGACCGGGATTCGACCCCAGATATCCCTGTCCAGCAGGTATCTGATAATATTCAACATCGTCATCCTGTCCCCTCACCTTAGTAGGTTTCAAGTCGTTGGTACTAGAACGTAGCCGGCAAAACATCCCCCTCCGCCAAATAAAAAACCGTGTGCACCCCCCGTCCGTCGCTTGTGATTGGCTGTCATGTCCGTGTGGTAGGTACACCCCTTGTCAGACGGTTGCGAGCGCGCATGCGCAAACACACACACACACATCAAAGCGAGAGCAACGCGATTATCTGTGTACACTTGGTTCAGAGCAAATCGAATCAGCACATTTGATTAGCCCGCTCAGGTAAATAGGGCCGGTAAATTAAATGAATTGATTACATTGAAGCGCGCTCTCCTCCTGTAGGCTATTACACAGGTATCACAGAGTGCAGCGCACTATTTACTTTGGGCCGCGAGAGAAAATAACACACACACACACACAAATACAGATGAAAAGAGACGGGGGGAGGGGGTTGTATTGGGATGATTAGAAAGATTATTAAAAAGTGTACCGGTAAACATGACGTCATCATCCTGCCTTCATATGGGGGAGTTTATATCTGATTCATTGATTAAATATTTGGATCATTTTAAAATTAATGTTTACCCAACCCTTTTGACGCAAAAAAAAAATCTCAATAAAGAGTTGAATAATAATTTAACGAAATCAAACAAGTAAAAGTCGACATAGCCAAATATGTCCGTGATTAGTAAACGCATTTAATTAATGGAAGCAGGTTGGATTTGTCTATTGATTAGTATCAGCCTATGGTCACCTCGCCATTGGGAGGTACTAATATGATATTTTGAAAACTGCTAAAACTATTTTCCATCCACTCATTAGTCAAGTCCTTTTGCCAAGGCTGATAATCTACATTTGTTTCTACTCATTCTAAAACAAACATTTTCAAAGTATGAGATGCAAGCGTGTTTCAAGTGAGGCACAAGGGTGTTTTAGATGAGGCACGAGGGTGTTTTATATGAGGCACGAGGGTGTTTCAAATGAGGCACGAGGGTGTTTAAGATGAATCACAAGCGTGTTTCAGATGAGGCACGAGGGTGTTTCAGGTGAGGCACAAGGGTGTTTCAGGTGAGGTACGAGGGTGTTTTAGATGAGGTACGAGGGTGTTTTAGATGAGGTACGAGGGTGTTTCAAATGAGGCACGAGGATGTTTCAGCTGAGGTACGAGGGTGTTTCAGGTGAGGCACAAGGGTGTTTCAGGTTAGATACGAGGGTGAGGTACGAGGGTGTTTCAGATGAGGCACGAGGGTGTTTCAGGTGAGGCACAAGGGTGTTTCAGGTGAGGCACGAGAGTGTTTCAGGTGAGGTCCGAGTGTGTTTCAGGTGAGGTACGATGGTGTTTCAGGTGAGGTACGATGGTGTTTCAGGTGAGGCACAAGGGTGTTTCAGGTGAGGTACGAGGGTGTTTCAGATGAGGCACGAGAGTGTTTCAGGTGAGGTACGATGGTGTTTCAGATGAGGTACGATGGTGTTTCAGGTGAGGTACGATGGTGTTTCAGATGAGGTACGATGGTGTTTCAGGTGAGGCACAAGGGTGTTTCAGGTGAGGTACGAGGGTGTTTCAGGTGAGGTACAAGGGTGTTTCAGTTGAGGAACGAGAGTGTTTCAGGTGAGGTACGAGGGTGTTTCAGATGATACACGAGGGTGTTTCAGTTGAGGTATACGGGTGTGCCAGGCGAAGTGCGATGGTGTTTCAAGGGAGTCTCGATAGTGTTTTTGTAGCTTGGCGAAGTTCTAGTTGACCTCAAATAATACCCGCAACGGTGGTCACTTGTTCTAAAGCGTCACTTTTTTTTTTAGACTGGCTTACCAGTGAAAGGAAAATTGGGATACGAATCCGGTTAAGGTGTACTAAGAGTGACTTTTTTACTGGATTGTATTTCACTCTCTCCCTTTACTCAAATGCAGATACATTTCTTATCCCTATTCCACTAGCGTAATCAATTCATCTGTATAATACAAATTAATACTAAGAAGAGGTAAAATTAATAATATAATATTTAGCACCGCGTCTTACTACCCGTTAGGTTTATACGCTTTAAGTACTAATTACTCTAATGGATTAGGAATTGGGAAGGATGAATTAGAGGAAGTGAACCCGCATTTTCGTGGAGGGAGAGTGGAAAAGCATTTAGGAAAAGCCACCCCCAGTTCACCCGACCGAGATTCGAACTTCGATCTCCCCGTCCTCAGCAGTAGAACTCAACACGACAAGCGCGTTAGCCAACTACGCCACCGAGGCGGGTAAGAAGAGGTAAAAAACTTCCACAATATGAATATCATGCTTTGTCTAATGAAGCAAACCAAACGTACAAGCAATGGGGGCAGTCAAACCTAGGTTCAGGAACCGACCGGCGTCCCGACGCAAATACAACCTGATTCAAGCCGTACCTTTGATTGGAAACAAATAGTGATTATGAGGGTATGGAGCCCATGACGATGTATTTTTATTATTATTTAGCACAGCGTCTCAATACTCATCCGTGTTATACGCTTAAGTACTAAGGTTGAATTTAGAGGAAGTGAACCCGCATTCGCGTGAAGGGAGAGTGGAAAACCATTTAGTAAAAACCACCCCTGGTTCACCCGACCAAGATCCGAAACTCGAGCTCCCCGTCCTCGGCAGTTTAGCTCAACACAACTAGCGCGTTAGCTAACTATGACACCGAGGCGAGTTAATGACAATCCTAACAGCCGCTTCGGTGGCCGCATGGTTTAATGCGCTACTATCACAGTAGACTGGACTGCTGATAATGGGGTGAGCGAAGTTCGAATCACAGTTGGGTGTACTGAGGGTATTTTTTTCTAAATGGTTTTCCATTATCCCTCAACGCCAATTCGGGTACACTTCCTCTCAATATAACCTTACTCGTCCCTAAAATAATTAGCCTAATTAGCATGTAAGCATACCACCGGAACAAGTAGTAAGATGTGGTGCTAAAAATATAATCTTAATCTAATTTATGTCTTACTAACCAAACCCTGGTTACCATGGGAATTATTGTCCTTTCGAGGAAAATCCCCCAGTACTATCCGGGAATCGGATCTGGCACCTCTAGGTCAGCAGCCAGGAGCTCTGACCACTATTCAACTAGGCCAGTTAAGAATCGCCATGTCATAATGTAGACCTCTAAGACAGTGCCTAAATAAATACTTTGGGGATATTTTATCAATTTTTTTAGTATTTCAGAAACCTATACCATTTTAATGACAGAAAGTATTATAGCTATTGCATGCTTTATTTTTGTTTAGTTTTGACATAAAAGCGTTCAGGAATAAATACATTTATCCCTGCTCGGTTTACTGAGGGTGTTGGCAGTACCGTAAGGGAAAGAGACCAGCCATGGTACTATTTTGTTGGCACCTGTTTGTTAGCCATCGACCACTATAATCAAGGAACCTTTCTATTGTTTATCATTTTACAAAATGTATCAACGAGATTATCTTACAACCCAGTCTAGCATAACTGATTAAGAGTTATATATGTATATATATATGTATATATATATATATAGTTTTCTATTTTGTTAATAATTACTTGATTATTTTCTTCTTCAGAACAATTCATCCAGTAGCCCGGCTCCTACACAGTCCTAGTAGCTACAGCAGAATAATCAAATTCACAAAGTCTTATTGTCTGCATCAAACTTCAAAGTATAACCTGTAATATCATTATAAAACCTTAATTTTGTTATTTCTGTTTTATTGTAATAAATATATGTTGTTAGTCATAATTCTTTTTATATAAAATTGTATAACCTGTAGGAAAAACATAGGTTCAACTTCATGAACCCCTAGGATATATATCTTATAGGCCATTTCATGTCATTTAAGAATTTTAGGTTATATTACTTGTTTTTTTCTTTTGGGGGCATTTTTGAGTAATTTTAAGGCATCCATTTTAAATAAGTATATTATTAATACCATAGATGATGGATTTTTTTTAATCACTCAGTTGTCCAAATGAGAAGATAATCTAGGTAGGCCATGAATTTTGTATCCTCTTTTCTTGTATCGTTGTAAAATAAACATTCCTGTTGAGAAACTGCAACTAGGCTGGAGAGGGTTGCGTTGGGAGGGGGTAGCGATTACTTCTGAAGCTGATATTTGTAAATAAATATTATATTTAGCAGGTTTCAGGAGTTTAGTAATTGTTAAAGGCTTTTCATTTTATTTCATTTTACATTTGTAAAGTGCTTGTTTGATTTAGCCATTTGCATTTAAAACGAGTTTTTGTTTCTATTTTTTGATAAATTTTTGAAAATTTGATTATTTTCTAAAAAATAATTATTAGATCATCTTATAGGTTATTTTTTGATAATTTTTATATCATAAAAATTCGGGAGTTGGTCATAAGCTTAGCAGCAGTTGATGAAAATCTTTTTAAATTAAGAGAAAAAGTTCTCATGAAATTCCAGGTCATCCTTGACAAATCACTCAACAACTTTTGAAATCAACAAGTGAAGAAAATTAAAGTTTGTTTCTATTAGTGAAGTATTTTATTTATTTTGATCAAAAAGGTTTTGATATAAAAACTGCCAAAATACTGGACTTTTATTGCGTTTACTACACTCTCACCTTAAGTATAAAAGTTACATGATTTGGGAAATATATAAAAATATACTATTTGTATCGATGGTGCGGCAAATCCCTTTGTGATATCCTGTAGAGATCTTTGGTGACGTGAATCCCAACAGAGTGCGTAACTGCGGTATACTTGGGGCTTTATTAATAAAATAGTGTTTTGTGCCCACCAGGGACCTCTAATACAAATGATGTGCGCTCTAGCGGGCCCGACTTGAAATGGTCTCCGATAACAGGGTGTTATTGTTGTGTAATGTGGTGTGTATGGCACCAGAAGCGGTGGTATCCACCCCTAGTGAAGGGTTGAGATGAGGCTGGCCGGGTGGATGATTGCCTCACAATAGCGACAGGAACTACACGCTCCAACACACACGGACACATGACTACTGGAAACAGATTCTAGGGACAACCCCCCTGTGGTTCACACAGATTGTCAGGTCACTGGGTCGACTCCCTCTTCAACTGGAATACACACCTTCAGTGCACAGAGAAAATAATGTTTTACAGGGTTGCCATTTTTTTTAATACAAAATTTCCTGGGTTTTTCAGGTTTTCCAGGCCATTTAAAGAGTAATAATTAGGACTAGCAAAGATATATCTATATAAAAATATGTCTGTTTATTAAAAAAACATTGCTATCTTCATATCGATGTTTTATTATCCGATACATCGATCAATTCGTTGATATATTTCATATATATCGGACTATACTTTAAAGCTTGTCAATAAAAATAAATTTAACGATTTTTTCCTCTATTTTTATCAAATGATTCAATATTCTTCATAATTTTCACAAAAAACTTGTTTGCTATTTTTAACAGTTAAATCAGTGATTAAAAAGTGAAAATTGGTAAATAAGAGCACTAGCAACAGTCATCGTAATACCAAATACCACCGTTCCAGGTCGCACAAAACAATTAAATTCAATATATCGTAAACAGCCGATAGACCTATATCGATATAACTTGATCGATGTTTATTTGATTTCAATATATACGTTAGGGTATATCAAATTATAAATATAGCGATACAAACAATTAGAAAATTAGAAGCTTTAAAATAAAAACTTTAGTTGAAAAGTAAATATTCACTAGATAAATAAAAGCAAACTAAATTTGTCCACTTTTGAAGATAATGTCGTTCGGGCGAGCTCCAGCGGATGCCAGGCAAACCTCAGCAGGTTGTCCATCAATTCCTTAGCATAGGTCATCTAATTGTTCCCGACCCACCCTAAATAAGGGGAACTATCCGACCTCAGTTGTAGGCCTACATAAAAATGAAATTTCACGTTTCATAAAATTGATTACAATAATTTGTGAATCAGTAGGGTTTTCAACAGAATGGTTTGAACTTGATGGGAAGAGTTATGCAAGTGTTGACGAAGCCCGATGTTTCAAAGAGGAAAATAAATGTAGAAGTGGAGGGTTGGAAATGTATTCGAATCGGTATGTTTTTCGTGTCGTTTTAACATTTTATCAAACCTTTGTTTATGAACCACAATGTAGTGCATATATCTCGCAAATTTGAGCTATTTTAACTTTTTCGCTATCTTACAGGTAGATAAAGAAATGTGATCGTAAAAAAAATAGAACTGGAGATTTTGATACATTTCAACGTTTCTTGACCCCCCCCCCTTCCCCCCAATCCGAAAAAGTTGTTTTCTAAATGGCGTCTGTTTGTGTGTCTGTCTAACCCTAAAATTAATAGTAGTTTAATAAAGGTCGAGAAGAGAAAAAAACGATTTTCTCAAAATCGGCTCTGAACTAAGGATTTTGATTAAAATTCGTATCTATACGTTGATTAAAATTATAAATAAAATGGATATATTTATTTTCATATGTAAATTACTTCTAGGGTCTTTTAAAAAAGCTGAAATTTCCTCATCTCCGCAACTATTTAAGATAATAAAAAACTTATCGTTGCAAAATTGTACTACTATTAAAATAAAAAAATAAATTTTTATTTGAAATATATCTTTATAAAACAAATATTTTCGGAGATATTGGCAAATATATTAATACAGATATGTGAGTTTTAGTTGTACAGAGATACTACTTAAATTTTAACGCAATAATTTTCTATGTCCATAAAGTAAGTAGATAAGTAAGTGTCTCAAAAGTTTGGTTCTTTTTTCTTTAACCGCTTAGGGGGAATGTTTGTACAGCAATTATCTATCTCTATCATTTTAGACTCAATAGTGAGTATTTAACTTTTTTTTTGTCTAAATTTATAAATGAGGAATTTAATAAAAATGCGATAGCCATAAGTTGTGCAACCCCTAATAAAATGTCGAAAATCGCTCGGGTTTGCTAGTGTATATTATTTTGTTTCACATATATTACGAGTTTTGAGTAAGTATCTCCATTTTTAAACAATGGCGTAAGAAAGTCCGTGCGGAGTTCCGTACCATTTATTTTATTTTATCACGCGAAAAAAAGTATTTTATAACACTTACATTTTTCAAACCTTAATCATCAATTTTTAAAACTCTCTATATCGCATATAAAGGCATTCAATATTTATATATTTTCTTCATCTGAGGCAGTTAGGGTGCTATGCAGCCCTCCCTATATCCTCTATATTCTCTTCATCTGAGGCAGTCAGGGTGCTATGCAGCCCTCCCTATATCCTCTATATTCTCTTCATCTGAGGCAGTCAGGGTGCTATGCAGCCCTCCCTATATCCCCTATATTCTCTTCATCTGAGGCAGTCAGAGTGCTATGCAGCCCTCCCTATATCCTCTATATTCTCTTCATCTGAGGCAGTCAGGGTGATATGCAGCCCTCCCTATATCCCCTATGTTCTCTTCATCTGAGGCAGTCAGGGTGCTATGCAGCCCTCCCTATATTCCCTATATTCTCTTCATCTGAGGCAGTTAGGGTGCTATGCAGCCCTCCCTATATCCCCTATATTCTCTTCATCTGAGGCAGTTAGGGTGCTATGCAGCCCTCCCCGTATTCCCAGCAAATGCGAATACCTTTCCTATAAGTTCAAACTTGCTCATCCCTAACCCATTATCGTAATTAGTACATACTACAAAAAAAATGCTATGGTGCACCTCACAGACTTTCTCTCGTTTTGATTTTAGTATGTAGACATTTACCAAAAACTCATAACAATTGTTAAACGATATAATACACACTGTTGCATGATCACTCCATCAAAGGTCATTATTGTAATAATATACTCTGTTACAGAAACATTGAGAAAACAGAAACATCTCTGTCCACTAATGAGCATAACAATCAATTACATATTTCTAAGTATTCCAAACAAAATGTTTACATTTGCTTATAGCTCATAAATTATTGGTTTTATAAAAATATATTTCAATATTAAAATATTTTAATTGTAAATAGTAGACTACCAAATCTTTACAATGAAAAGTTATTTTGTATCTCAAATAGTTGTGGAGATATGATCAAAATTGGAAATTTTGCTCACATAAATTGCCCCTAAAGTCATTTTTTATGGGGAAACGAGAGTAGCCATTTTGTGTGTAATGTTAAACAGGGCCTGGATATAAAATTGAATAAAAATCTTTTTAGCGGATTTTGATAAAATCAATTCTATCGCTTTTTGCCCTTCATTAAACTAACCTTAATTTTAGGGATATATATCTAATTAAAAAAAATCCTCGGGGAAACCTTATTAAAACCCAAGATACAGGAGCCCCATGGCTTCTTTGGTGCTGACTGACAGTTCACAGCTGACAATTGACAGCTTTAAAAAGTTACCAGACCAAATAACGTATCCCTACGCCGAACAATATGATCTGCAAAAACATGTGTTTAGGAGCTGTCACTTTTGAGAATCAAAATTTAGGTATATACCTAAATTTTGACTGTCAGAAGTCAGATGTGAGCTGTCAGTCAGCAACAAAGAAGCCATTGGGCTATTGTACCAAGTCTTAGCCCGATTGGTAAAATGGTTTAGGCTCTAGTCGGAGATACAAACAGACGCCATTGTGAAAATCACTATTTCGGTTTCAACGACTCATCAAACGTCAACATTTATCAAAATTTTGATTTCGATTTTTTTTAATGATCACTATGCTTCTTTCTTTAAGGGGTCGAGCGAGAGAAGGTAAAAAAAGAACCCGAGATAGCAGAATATTTCAATTTTAATTTGCTATTACTTGGATCCTAACTTTTGTACCGTGCCAAGTCAAATTATGTGTTGAATAAACTTGCTTGGTTAAGCAAGCAGTCTTGAAAACATTTCATCCAAAGTTATAATTATTACAAATTTCGTACGTAAAGCCGAGTAAATTTTCTTCCTTTCTTTTCGACAATGTTGCTACATCCAACATTAATGAAGAATAGCAATAAAATTATCACGGCTGCAAACGAAAACCAAGATGCGTGTGCTTGCTTGCGATGAATACCAACGTAACAAAAAAAAAGAGAGAGAGAGAAAGAAAGTCCCCCTCAGGCACCCAAGTACGTCGAGCGTATTTATGATTACATTTACACGCGGTTGGCAATACGATTTTCATATTGTCGCAAATTGGCTTGAATCTAGAAAATTAGAGTCTGTATATTTTTGGAGCCTTGCTAGAGGGGGGGGATGGGTGTGGGGGTGGGGGGGGGGAATTATTCAGTTAGCAACAACCAGCACTCCCTGTCGGAGAAGGCCCAAACGAAGTTTCCTTATATTTGGCGTCGAGAAGTAATATACGGGGATATATGCCTCGATGGGTGGGTGGACTGTATCGAAAAATAATTGTATTTTCATATTAACTTCTATTCAGAATTCATTGGGAAAGAAACTTGGACAATGGAGAGACGGCCATCGGACTGCTGGTCGAATTGATATTTCCAACATCAATGTGTGCGTTAGTAAGAGCTCCGAATCTACCAACGAGGCCGAATGTGAATTTCGAACCGACTTTAACGCCTGGATTTTTTTTTAACACCGCGTCTTATTCGCCCATTTGGGTTATACGCCTATATCTACTAACTATTCTAATGTTTTAGGGATTATGATGGCTTTATTTAGAGGAAGTGTACCCGGATTTGTTTGGTGGGATAGTGTAAAACCACCGTTAGTTTACCCAACTGGGATCAAAATCCGATTTCCGCGGCATCGAACCATGGTCGCCTCGTCCTCAACAGTCTATTCTGCTGCGAAAGTGACGCCTGAGACCCGGGGCCAGTTTTACCACTAGGCCGACAAGGCACAGTGCCTAGAGTCTACGAACCTTTTAAGGCTTACAATATTTCATTTGAAAAAAAATACATAGACAAAAATCCAAAATAAATAACAGCAAATTTTAATTTAAAATATTTATTTGATATTTGAATGACAAAAACAATCATTTAATTAGTTTCATTTATCGACAGCCTCATCGAAACAATCACAGATATAGTTGTGTAGGTCTAGTAGATACTTTCAGTTTAATGTTTAAATGTTCACTTTGCGACATTTTGTACGTGCAAATTTAGAAATTATGTCGTCGATTGTCGATTGTCAACTATCGCATAGCATCATTTTGAATTGAAAGTAGTGAGAGTGACCATCGTTGCTGCCAGTGTTGATCATATATATATATATATATATATATAATTTTTATCAATTTCATCTTTGAAAAACTTCTTTCTCCTTCAGAGCTTGTTTCGAAAATTGAGAGATAGATTCTGAATGTTATGTTTACATTTGGAAAACTTGTCTACTACAGGTTTTTTGGCATCATACATTCTTAAAAATATTATTATTATTATTATTATTATTATTATTATTATTATTATTATTATTATTATTATTAGCACCGCGTCTTACTACCCGTTCACTGGCATTCCCCACATTCACAAGATGTCTTGTCAGAGGTGACGGAAGGGTTTGGTAATCAGATAAATCTGTGCCGGGACCTAGGATCGAACCCAGGCCGCCAGCACAGAAGTATGACACCTTACCCCTAGACCGCCAGGTCACCAATTTGGATGTTGTTCCATAAGAAAGAAATTGTTACGGAAATTCCATAGCGATGTTTAATTTAGAACAAGAGTTTACTTACTTACTCTATGACTTTATGAGCTCCATAGTTGCCTGGCGCACTTACGAAAGTACGCCACCTATCCCTATCTTGATCTAACTCTATCCAATCTACCTCATTTCACCCTCTAATGCTAATTAATGAAAATTGTTTCTAATTGGTGGATACATCTAGGACATTCTCACATACACAGTATACCTATTTATCGGGATGTTGTATTTCTGAAATAGCCCTATTTGTATCTCGCAGTGGTAATGCCCCAGATGAAGAGTCAGGCAGGATCTGTAGAATATTGCAGCGAGCCTGCGGGCGGCTCAGTTGGGTTGAGTGGGCCCTGTATGCTGGGTAATGGGCCACATCCTGAGAACTAAAGGGGGCGAGCTAATTGTATTAAACACCATGCAAGTAGTCAGTGTAATAACTCTGTCCAGCTTCATTGATTTAACAAGCAGCTCCACCGTCACACATTACACTCATGGAACTGTCACAACAAGACCGTCTGCTCAACATACTGAAAACAAGCAGCCTCACAATCACACATTACACTCATGGAACTGTCACAACAAGACCGTCTGCTCAACATACTGGAAACAAGCAGCCTCACAATCACACATTGCACTCATG
>CABFVX010006670.1:14326-35018 GCA_902151425.1 Timema shepardi
ATATATATATATATATTAATTTAGAAAAGAAATGGGAAAATAAAGGATTGAAATATATATATATATATATATATATTCTTCAAAGTTAAGCCAATATTTCAAATATTAACAATGAATACCAATTTTGACCAAATCTGGTATGCTCATGGTATTCTAAAAGAAAAACATTTATGTATATTTGCTCATGTCCAAATTTATAGGAATGCATAGTTTTTGGGGGTTCATACTAATCCTCCTCCTTTTTCAATAAAAGTATTATTAATGTTATATTTTCTAATGCCTCCTCGATTCCCAGTCTAGTAGATTATTGGAGTCTAAAATAAATTATAGCACCTACAACTCAAATTATGTTTAAGCAAAACTATTTTTTTTCAAGAAGCATTTTGTTTTTGACTTGCGATTTCCTGTGGTGAGACTTCAGCTCGTGTTACATCAGGTAGATACGGGCTATATGCTTACATACTAACTTAGCTAATGGTCTATGAGGAAAGTTGAATTTAGAGGAAGTGTATCTGCATTTGCGTGGCGAACGAGTGGAAAACCATTTAGGAAAAATCCTTTAGTACTTCCGATCGGGATCTAACTACGGTCTATCCGTCATCGGCAGTCTAGCTTATTGCGAGACTAGCACTTTAGACTATGTGGGCACTGAAACGGGAAGATGATATATAATGCTAAAAGGAAGACTTTAACTTGTATCTGCAATATAACAAAGCGTATTAACCCAAAAGTAAATATTTTGCAAGAAGCATGAAAAGAGTTAATATAAAAAGTTAATCATTTATATCCTCCTTTAAATATACAGGCCAAGATATACAGGTGTACGCTAATTCTAGACATTCCTCTTCTGTTGATGAGGGCTTATAGCACAATGAGCGTTGTCTGATATTTAGTAAGCGAGATGAGTCTAATGGGACAACACGTGCTGCTCCTAATGTCGTTATTCATGATGCAGAAAGTATACTTGATACTTGTCACAGATAATTTGACCTGACGTATGGATACGTAAAAGTAAATCTAGTAACTTTTCTAGCTGCCCCTCAAACTGTAAAATTACCTATGCTCAGATATTTGTCAGCCACAATAGGATTCTGAAAATTTAAAAATGAAACCTGGATACGGGAATTTTCAGAGTATATCTGTATATATCACTAATATATCACCGAAGCTATTATATATGCATTTAGTGATATATTCAGTTATTTGATTCACAATAGGATTGTTGCAATTGACTAAACTTTTTTTTCTATTACGCTCCTAGCCTACACATAAAAAATAAATTATAAGTGAACGTTTGAAATAAACTAGCGCAGGTCCATTATATTAACTAGCTTACTTCAGAAGGAAAGTAAATGCCAATCATTTTAACATTCCACCTTTTAAATTTGCTACTAGGTTTACGTTTTATAAGAACACGCTACTACCCGCATCAGGTGTCAGACTTCTATGCTGGCGGCCGGGGTTCAATCCTCGGTCCTGGCACAGATCTATCTGATTACCAAACCCTTCCTTCACCTCTGACAAGACATCTTGTGAATGTGGGGAATGCCAGGCCTCCACCGTGGTTCGGATTCCACGTTAAAGTGTAGGTCCTCCATTTCATCTCACAATCACCCTACCATTACACATTAGCGTAAGTTCGTATAACCCGAACGGGTANACAATCACCCTACCATTACACTTTAGCGTAAGTGCGTACAACCCGAACGGGTAGTAAGACGCGGTGCTAATAATAATAATAATAATAATAATAATAATAATAATAATAATAATAATAATAGTAACAATTAACAACCGGTAAAACTATTGTTTTGTATATTCTGAGTGTTACATTCCTTGACAACAACTCACTACCCAAGTAATAACAAAATTATACTAAAGCGATTCTCTAAGCACCAGAATATATAGCTCAGGGCTTTCCTCGTCCATAGTTACAGTCGAGAGTTTCGTGGAGGGGTTCGTGGAAATTATTCGTCTCGTATTCACGACAGATTTCAGCCAGTGTGAAAAAAAAGTCAATGTTTACTAAAATTAAATCGAAAGCCACGCGATAAAAAAAAGTATTGGTGTATTTAATTATCATTTCGTAGACAGAAGATAATTCGTGGGTATCGTAGATCTATGAGTTTCACACGGAGAAACCAAACAAATATTTTTAAATAATTAGCCCCGGTTACAATCTAACTTTCATTGGAAGACTCTTATCTGACAGCTAGAAAAGTAGCGTACGTTCAGTCATATGATCTGTCACTACGACTTTCGCTAAATATTACCCATACCTGTAAAATAACACTAATAATATTGTAAAATACTATAATCGTTGAATGTAAAGATTGTTTGTATTTTATAAAGTTTTTTATTTTTTATTTATCACCGCGTCTTACTACCCGTTCGGGTTATACGCTTTAAGAACTAATTACGCTAATAGATTAGGAATTGGGAAGGATGAATTAGAGGAAGTGAACCCGAATTTGCGTGGAGGGAGAGTGGAAAACCATTTAGAAAAAACCACCCCCAGTTCACCCGACCGAGATTCGAACCTCGATCTCCCCGTCCTCAGCTTTATGAAGTTAAAAATAATTTAACTGTATTAACATGTATTGTGAAACTATTGCCTGGGTGGGCTTTATTAGGATTATCTGTGAACGCTTTCATTAAATATACAGTAAATGTTAAAAGATATAATTATACTAGTTTAGTGCATTTACAAAATGTTAAGATATTTGTGGATTTAAACCATGGAGTAGTAACTCGCCTCGGTGGTCGCATGATCTAAGTCGTCACTCGCGTGTTAGACTATACTGCTAATGACAGGTAGATCAGGTTCGAGTTCCGATCGGGTTTACTGGGGGGTCGTTTTCCACTTTCTTTCCGTGCAAATGAGGGTACAATTACGATAAGCCTAACCTTCCTCATCACTAACTCAAGAACGTAATTAGTACATAGGCCTATTCGTATAGTAGTGAGGTAGTGAGACGCGGTGGTAAAAAAAGTTATAAAATAACTAACGGCGTGTTCACATTAATAAGACAAAAGTTTGTGTTCAGTTTAGGTTGGTGATTTTATTTAATCGAGTTATCCTTAACTTTGTATTTGATGCCATTACCGATTAAAGTAGTGCCAACTAAGATACTTGTTTGTGCTTAAAAACACAATTTGTGTATATATATTTCGTTCGTTTGAAGCGAAGGACAAAGAAAAGGCCCTTTGACAACATCTGGTTTAGACGCATCGAAGTGCGAGCGTCTTTGGAGATATTTCAAATATTATTACGGCAAATCAAATTTTAAAATAGATTAAAATGTAATTTTAACCAAGGGTTTTAACTTTAAATATTTCAGACCTAGATAAAATACCTCAATACAATCCCAGAGCGGGCAAATTCCCTCTCTAAGCACACAGTAGGTTTACACTTTACAATAGGAACAACAAAGATTTTGTTTAAATAGCTTACGAAATCTAATACGGTTAAAAATATGTTTTACAAGAATATTAAGAGCGTGCATCACATACTAATCAACTCTGTGATACTGACTGCTAGAAATCGTAAATTTACACCAACACTATTGCACGTGGATCATTTCTCATTAAACATTAACTGAGATAAAGAGCTAATAGAGGTTAGTGATTCAGAACATTGTTGAAATATTAAATATTTGGATGGAAACTGCATTGATAAGGCGGTTTTTGAACATTTTAAAATGGTAGCTATTAACAAGAAACTTTGTCGCATTGTCTCCCATCGTCAACGCAGAAAATGTCGAGTAATCATTCAAATATGAATACACAGCATACATATCTGGTATATTGTAGGGGATTTCTTTTCCCCTTTTACTCCCATAATACCTCACGCGAGCACGCACGCACACACACACACACACACACACACACACACATACATATAAGCAGATGTAAGCCGGGAGCTAAGTTGGGTCCGCTATGATGAACGCTCTTAATAAGTAACATTATTATTATTATTATTATTATTATTATTATTATTAGCATCTCGTCTTACTACCCGTTCGGGTTATACGCACTTACGCTAATGTGTAGTGGTAGGGTGAATGTGAGATGAAATGAAGGACCTATAGTTTAACGTGGAATCCGAACCACGGTAGAGGCCTGGCATTCCCCACATTCACAAGATGTCTTGTCAGAGGTGAAAGAAAATAAGTAACAATATACGAACTAAATATTACGTGATTTATAAGTAGCAGTTTTTTTAAATCTAGCATATCGATTATAAACATAGCTATTATATTATATTTTCTCCAAAATTTATATTTATATTTTAAGGTATGATATTAAATTTATTTAAACTCTTATGTTTTTGTAAAATTTCGACTGATAAGTTTTATTTTAATATTAGTCTCTATTCTTAGTCAGAATAAGAGTGAAAAAAATTATAAAATAACGCTGACCGCGTTGTGAAATAATTCTAAACCGAAATAGCACTTCTTGAGATATATAGTGATCTTACCCGCCTCGGTGGCGTGGTTGGCTAACGCGCTAGTCGTGTTGAGCTCGACTGCTGAGGACGGGGAGATCGAGGTTTGAATCTCGGATCGGGGGAACTGGGGGTGGTTTTTCCTAAATTGTTTTCCACTCTACCTCCACTCAAATGCGAGTTCACTTCCTCTAATTCAACCTCCCCAATTCCTAATTCATTAGCGTAATTAGTACTTAAAAAGCGTATAACCCGAACGGGTAGTAAGACGCGGTGCTAATATTATTATTAATAGTGATCTTCACATAATATTGTGCTGGACGCCGGAATATCATGATATATTATGAGAAAAAAATCTTTAGCACTTTTATTGGTGAGCTTTTAAATCTTTTAAATGTGAATTCAGGAAAAAGTGTTTAAAAACTACGCATTAAAAATAATACATTCAGCCAAAATATATAATGAGCTTAAATTATGAATACGTGAACGTGAATGTAAACAAATAAAAAATTAAATAAATATAAAATAATGAAACCAAAACCCTATTTATATCATTTCAAAAATTGTAAATATTTTTAATAAAGTATAGGCTATAATTATTTCGTAGGGAAGTTAGGTTTAATTCGAATTATTTCTGTTCACTCTAATTTGAGTAAGTTGTGGGGAATATTTTAGAACTTTTAATATGGGTGTTTTGAAAAGTATTTATTTCTTAAACAAAACGTTTTAAGGAAAAGTATGGTATTTTAAATTACGCGTCCTACACACAGCAGAAAAAATATTACGAGTTTGTTCATTATTTGTAAGAGTAATAAGGATGAGTTGTGATTTAGAGAGCAAAGCTATTTAAACGAGGATAACAAGTAACTTATAATAACAAGGAGGATTTTAGTTACGTACCATCGAGTCTTTATTATTCTATTTTGGACATCTTCCGCCGTCAAATTTTTAAAATAAAGGAAGTTTGTTTTGGTTAAAAGTGAATTTTACAAAGTATAATCAAGTTCAATAAATTACTTTACTATTATTACAATAAACTGTTGCCCAAATTATAGTCTTAATTGAATTAGATCGTAATTTAATAAATACCAAAAACTGTTGTCCGACAGCAATTTTCCCACAAAAAATTGTCTATATTAGGGACTTTCCGCACTAATTAAGACACTTTAACTGATTAGGTGTTACTTTCAATCCTACACCGTGTTATTTTTAGTTATTGCCATTGTTGAACAGAACTGGGCCTACAAGATTTTTTTTTTTTAGTACCACGTCTTACTACACGTTTGGGTAATACGCTTATGTAGGCCTACTAATTACGGTAATGGTTTTTAAGGGTAATGAAGGTTATATTTAGAAGAAGTGTACCCGTTTTTGCGTAGAGGGAGAGTGGATAACTATTTTGGAAAAAAAGCCTCAGTACATCCTATTGAGGTTTAGACCTCGATCTTCCCGTCATCGGCAGTCTAGTCTACTGCAAGAGTAGCGTCTTAAACCATGCTACCACCGACGTGGGTAATATATTGTTAACTAGTGTTGTTGCAGAGACGGTGACCAGGTATTTTGGCGAATGTCTTTACTGAGAATTAAACCATTAAAATTCATATTGTGCATACATCGATAGATATTGTTGGCCAGTGCCATTGTTGAGAAATTAGCAACATTGTGATCGAAGATTTGTTAACTAGATATTGTTGACCAGTGCCATTAGTGATAAGTTGTGAGTACAATCGGAGATGTGTTAACATTGTATTGTTGGCTAGTGCCATTGTTGATAAGTTTGTTGTGCATTGTTGAGAAGTTGACTAGTGCCAATGCTGATAAGTTTGTTTTGCATTGTTGAGAAGTTTGCCATGCATTGACAAGGAGGCATTGTTGCAACTCACCTTGAAGCCGTGTTGGGGAGTGGGTCAGGGGCGATGGGACGTCCCACCACGGACTACTCTCGGGGTCGCAAATCCTCCACTTGTCACACCACTGAATGGTTACTGCTCGGTGAATGGTCAAAGATAACACGCTAAATACTTGCTCCAGTTGATAACGGCGGCTAAAAGAAAAAAACGTCGATCAATGTTGTTTCGAATGAATCGAACGATCTCGCCTCGAGTAATTGAGTGAACGAGTACCAGAGCGCAGTGGTTGCAGATCTCGCGAAGGTATGCTGCTGGGTGGTTTTGACACCGGCGCCGCACCGACTCGATGCCACGCGTCTAACCGGGTTCAAGTGTCGCAAACAAACGCCGTCATATCGGCTCCATGATGCTGCGATCATGGACGCTGGCGCCGCACTGCGCATGGCCAGCGGGTGACGTCATTGGAGGGAGGGGCCAGCGTCGTTCCCCCCTCTAATCCGACTGGTGGGTGGTGGGGGTATGTTGTAAGCACGTGGTTTGCGCCGCGGCGAGCTAAAGTGTGATGGTTTTAAGAAATGTTGGAGAGTAGAGGGGAATAAAATGGGGTTAGGAAGAGTGGGGGGGGGGGNGGGGGGGGGGGGGGGGGGGGGATCAAACACAGAGCGTTGCGACGGGGGCAAGTGCGGCTATCATGTCGCGATAAGACAGGAAAGTGGACTTGGTTTTGTTACATTAGGCCAATTTGTTCTCATCTGTGATGCTGTACATTTCACCAAAAGGGCATTTTAAAATGCTCGCGAGGTTCTTTAAATATTCAATGAAGCGATATAATGTGCTTTCATTTCTAGATACGTTCACAATTATTCAATAAAATAGTAATTATTAAAAAGGCCCTACATTATTTTTCTTACACTTTTGGTCCAAGAATTTATGAAACTTTTTTTGTCATAATTTTAACTTAAATCCTGATATATAACCTATTGTATAAACTTAAGAAAATAATTCAAAGCAATAGCTAGTTATTATAATTTATTTTATTATTAATAATTTGTAATTTAAATATATCTTACACCTGCTATCGTATATTTAATTATGTATTCATCTTCATTTAATGGAACTATGGCATAGTTCACGCCATAACGGAAGAAAAAAGGTTTCGACTTGTTACAATGTGATTAAAAACCTTTTATTTTAATTTTTAAGTTTGGTAAATTTCAGAAAATTCATTTAAACTGGTAGAGTTAGCTCATTTTCTGCTCCGTTCCACGCGAATCTTGCTGTTCTGAGATCAAAGTAACTTATTAGAAACAAATACTCAACCTTCTTCAAACAAATAAACCCTTTTATCAATGGGGTGTGGAGGGAAAAATTTAAAATAATCGATTTTTGTTTAGGTGGTTTTGAAACTTCAATATTGCCATTCTCACATTGAATAAAGCAGTGTTAATCTATGTTCCCCCGCCTCGGTGGCGTAGTTGGCTAACGCGCTAGTCGTGTAGAGCTAGACTGCTGAGGGCGGGGAGATCGAGGTTCGAATCTCGGTCGGGTGAACTGGGTTGTGGTTTTTCCTAAATAGTTTTCCACTCTCCCTCCACGCAAATGTGGGTTCACTTCCTCTAAATTCAACCTTCTTAATTCCGAATCCGTTAGCGTAATTAGTACTTAAGCGTATAACCCGAATGGTTAGTAAGACAGGGTGCTAAATAAATAAATAAAATAATCTATGTTCCTTCAAGTAGGCGGCACCCTTAATTAATAAAAACTATGCTAAAGGCTGTATAAATACTATTAAAATAAAATAACACTTTTAATCAATTCCTGAATTTCTATTTGGTTCAAAACAAAGCTATACATTTAAAACTATTTAAACAAATTAAAAACATTAACTTTATATTTTTGTTTAGTTTAGCACTGCATCTTAATTCCCGTTTGATCTATACGCTCATGTATTAATTATGCTTACGTTTTTAGGGATGAGGGAGGATATATTTAGAGGAAGTGTACACACATTTTCATGGAGGGAGAAAAAGAGAGAGAGTGGAAAACCAATTTGGAAAAATCACCCTCAGCACACCCGACCGAGATTTGAACTTTGATCTCCTCGTCATCGGTGGTCTAGTCTATTGCGGGAGTTGCGCCTTAGACCATGTGACGACCGAAGAGGGTTAATATTTTAATTAGATTAAAAAATAATCTAGATGCGAATTTTTTGTCAGTGTATATATATATATATATATATATTGTCAGAACTCTAAATCAAACCCTTGGTCAACTTACTAAACTAAATATTGTATTGTGTAGTTGTAAGAGGAAGGAATGATTTTGCACACCCAATTAAAATTGATAATTGTGATCTAGAGAATATGAAATGATCTCAACTCTCAGTTGTGTTGTAACAAAGGTTTTAAAAGTGAGTTACAAGTCGAGGCGGTAAAACTGTGGGAAGGGTAGTCTTATCTCTTGTCTAGAGAGAAGCGAAGTACTCGTGGTAATTTAGTTGGCCAAGATTGAAAGTTGGCACTAGTGTGTGTGTGTGTGTGTGTGCGCGCGCGCTCTTCCTTGGCTAGTTCCTCTCATAAGGACCTGCTACGCCGTCAAAAACATGGAGAGAACCAAAATACTTGACAATACCAATAGTGCACACACCTTACGTAGTATCTTTCCCCCAATAAATCTACTATTTAAATAAAACCCATATATTGACAAAGTTCAGGGTGGTCCAAAGTTTGTCATCCAAAGGGCCAAATCTGACTATCAGTTTGCACCGTGGGTCACATACATATTTGGTAATCTCATCAACTTATTATAGGTCTACAAACAAACTTAAATAAACAACTACTTTCAAAACATTATTAGCGCCGGGTCTTACTACCCGTTCAGGTTATATGCACTTACGCTAATGTGTAATGGTAGGGTGATTGTGAGATGAAATGGATGATCTACAGTTTAACGTGGGATCCGAACCATGGTGGAGGCCTGGCATTCCACACATTCACAAGATGTATTGTCAGAGGTGAAGGAAGGGTTTGGCAATCAGATAAATCTGTGCCGGGACCGAACCCCGGACCCCCAATACAAAGCACTGACACCTTACCCCTAGACCACCAGGTCACCTAATTTTAAAACAAACATATACATATAGGCCTATATTGTATTTTTGGTTGATAAAATCTTACGAATTTTACTGCCAAAAATGTGTATTAATCTCCCAAAAATACATGAAGGCACACACACGTCCACAAAACAACTAATCATCATAAATATATATTTATACATATTTCTATTAATCAAATAAATATATAATATCCGGTTTAAATCGACCATTTGGCATATCATTTTTCCGTATGTAAAATACGTTAAATTGTTAAAATTAATTTTTTATTAATTTAGATTCGGTTTATTCATAAAAAAAATTTTGAACATACGATACGGCAGATTAACGCGTCGTGGACTCTCCTTCTGTAAGGTTGTTTGACAAGAGAACATTTTATATTAATTAGACGCAGACCTTTTCTCTGTAAGGTTATGAAACGACATTGAATATTAGAAAATAATTTGACACGCGGTAAGGTTTGCGGACCGAATGAAGAGAGGAGCCTTCTTTTTGAGTATATCTTTCAGAAAAAAAAATCATCCCAGGAAGTTCTTTCTGTCTTTAAATTCTCCTTAATTTAATTTGAGCAGATTCATTCCCCTTCGCTGCAGATGAATACAATGATTGTCAAGTTGATTTTTGAAGTGAAGTGAAGAACCTAAACTGATACTTAGAAACACCGGTTCTATGTATTCACACGTCAGGTCCTGTTATCTGCAGTTTGTCACTTTTGATAGGTATTATCAATACTTATCTATTAAAAACATGTATGTAAAGAACGTGCCAAGCTACACACCACAACATACTTTAAACTATTCACTATCGAAAAGGAGTGCGATATAAAAGTGGGCCAAGTTCAAGTGTATCGGAAGAATCTAACTAGTGACTTAAAATCAGATTAGAGCACTAAACGAGACTCAAGAAAAATGACGAGTTATTTGAAAATAGTCTTGGGTACGTTTTTTTACATAAACGTTTTAAATGGATATCAATACTTTTTGAAAAGATTAGATATAAGATTACGTGTATTTAAACAGGTACGTACCTACAGTAATAAATTACTGACGGGGCATATTAAATACTTTAGAATTAAGTGTCCTATCAAAAATAAAACAAATGGTTGTGGAATCTAATCAATTATCCAGGTTTTTAAAATTAGATGCTACTTGAGAATCAAATAACCAAAGCTACTACATTTGTTTTAGTGAGGATTTACTCGTATCTAGATACTGAACTGAACACGGGAATCTAGACCAAAGCTCATGGGTTTGATCCCCGAGTCCAGGTGTCATTTATCAATTTAAGAATATATATGCTACTTGTTGTGATAATTATGAAACAAGTTCAATCCCTCTAAGATACCCTAAGCCCCTCTTCCCACCAATTTTTAGAAACCATATCGAGAAGTTGAGATTCTGTCTTAAACCCATAGTTTACATCCTTTATGGCAATTTTAAGGTTCTATTTTGACTGGAACTACTCTATAAGTTCTGATGATCCATCAGCTAGTCTCGAAATAAGCATTTATTAATTTCTGTGCCTCGCGAGCCGTTCAAGTAAGAAAAATTCTACTTTTTTAAGATTACTAAAAACGTTAATCTAAACAGGCTATTAGATATTTACGTTCCTGTCATTCTTGGGAGTCGAGTAAGAGGNATGTGTACGGGGTTGCTTGATAGCTTAGCTGGTGTACCGCCATCTTGATCGAATAAAACTAAAAATATAGTAAATTGTATCATTATTAACTGCAAAAAATGAATGTTTTTATTTTGGAAAAGTTTCATCGTAACAAAATACTACTGCAAGTAGGTAATACTTTTGAACCAGGTGTAGCATTGTGGTGTAGTAACCTTGAGGCTTCATATGTAACCTAGTTACGTAATACCTGTCTCGGTGGCCGCATGATCTTAGGCACTACTTTGGAAATAGACTAGACTGCCTAAGGCGAGAAGATCATGATTCGATCCTGACCGGGTGTATTAAGAGTGGATTTTCTCAAATGGTTTTCCACTCTCCCTTCGCGCAAATGCGGTCTTCAATTCCTATAAATGCAACCTTACTAATCCCGGACACTCTAGTGTAATTAGTACATAATAACCCTAACGGCTCATACGCGGTGCTAATAAAATAAATTAAAAACCTTTCTCCGTAGATAAACTATAGTTTAAACCAGGAATGACCAAACATTTTGATCCAGCTATCTAATTCAAAGGGAAAAAAAAAATTATTTGCGAGATACTCCGGAACCATAGGTATATATTGTTTGTTTCATTGGGGGAAAAATCGATAGCCCATTTTGTGTTGTTTTAATAATAAATTACCAAACCCTTCCTTCACCTCTGACAAGACATCTTGTGAATGTGGGGAATGCCAGGTCTCCACCGTGGTTCGGATTCCACGTTAAACTGTAGGTCCTCCATTTCATCTCACAATCACCCTACCATTACACATTAGCGTAAGTGCGTATAGCCCGAACGGGTAGTAAGACGCGGTGCTAATAATAATTTAATAATAATAATTTAATAATAAAATTAATTTGCATATAAGACCTTTTAGTCCTTTAACAGACCGAAATTGAGTTTTCCGTCAAACTAAGTAATACATAATTTCCCTGGCAAAAGTACTTTCTCATTAAACATTTGACTTTGATGCTGATACATGACACCTCAAGGATAGTTTGTTGAATGAGGGTTCATAATTACTCTGTCATAAACAAAGGCAGGATTTTAAATGGTAATCAGACAACTTAGATATTTCTATTTTCTAATGTTGACTTCAGTAAAATCTCCAAACCCTCTTTTTAATATTTTTTTTCTTTTAATAGTTTTTAATCGATCGATCTGATTATCGACCAAACTGGCGACCACGGTCGACCGGTAGATCGCGATCGACTGTTTGGCCACCCCTGGTTTGAACTGTATCTGTGACTTGTTCTTATCGCTCGGTAGGAAAACCTCATTCGTCAACGAAAATACATTCCAATGAGAGGCTAGTCTAGCAGATCTCATGAATGATTGGTCAAATGGGAACAAACAACATAATTATCACATACGCAGTTTTGACTACACTAGCCCCGTGGCTTCTTTGGTGCTGACTGACAGCTCACAGCTCACTTTTGACAGTCAACATTTAGGTATATACCTAGATTTTGACTGTCAGAAGTGACAGCTGCTAAACACATGTTTTTGCCGATCATATGGCTCGGCGTAGGGATACATAAATTGATCTGGTAACTTTTCAAAGCTGTCAGTCAGCACCAAAGAAGCCACGGGGCTAGTGTAGCTCTGCGTACCCTGCCACTAAGCTTAACGCCTCCTCAACACTCTAGACCACTGTCGAGGACTTTTTTTTTTNCTATCTGCCCCGGTAATTTACATTCGGCTATATCCATCTTTCGGTCTTAAGTGCCACTGGTCCGCCCCGGGTATTTTATTTCCCCGGTACCCTTCGCCTCCACCTAGCTCCACGACCGCCTGGGACAATGTTTGCAGAGTCGTGGTTCTTGGTGATGGCGATGAGCATTCCCCTATCCGCCACCTGGGGAGGCGCCCTATCGGATGTGGCATCCGGCCTACTTTCTAGCAATCCACTTTGGCCCTAACTACACTAAAAACTACCTTAAAACTACTTTAATCTTATTCTCTTCCCTTTCTTCTTTAGTCCACTGCTCCCGCCGGTCACAACAGCTGTGGTTTGTTTCACCGGCTCTCCGCTGATCCGGCTCTCCAGGCATCCGGCATCCGGTGAAATGTTCCTCCCACATCTGGAATCCAGGCCGGGACTTCCTACTCTTCCTCTTCTTTCTTCATCTAAGATTACTCGCACTATTACCTTACTCACTCTCTTCCACTACTCTACTTTCTTCTTACGCTTCACTCTTTGCTCTTTGTCCATTTCTACCTGCTACTCTATAAACTACTTATTATAAGGTTTCGTCCAAATTTTTTGAGTTCCTGGGCTCTCGCAACAACCGCCTGTCACCAGTCGACGGCAAGAGACCCTGAAGACCTAGAGGCCCGACCACCTAAACCCTGCGCACACTTGTCACCAAGTGTGGGGGCCCTTTAGCGGAGGGGACTCAAAGCTCCATCCTAAATCTAGCTCAAAGTACCAAGTTCGTAGCCTGCTATATTCTGGAACATAACAAGTGACGACAACGCAGCGCCAATATCTGTTGGGAGGGAAAAAAAATGTAAGGGACAATTTTTCCTAATCGAATCTGCCGGGAGTAAATTCCTAGTATCCAAGGTAGCGTTACCCCCCTTCCCCCCCCCCCAACCCCCCTTCGCTCTAGCTTGGTCGAGGGTTCAAGCCAGGTGTAGGGTTTCAACTCCCAAATTTGGGGGTGGTGTAGAGGGGGTAAAGCTCCGAGCCGGGGGCCCAAGAGAGTTGTGGGTAATTGGATTAAGACCGCACTGACTCAATTATAAGCTCCTCATAATGCTAGTGTAAATTGTGTTAGATTGTAATTCTAGGGGAAGTGGAGAGGGGGGGGGGGCTGTAATGGGGTTATAGCGGGTCTGTCGAGTTGCATCAAGTAGTACGGACCTCTGCTGGCGGGGGAGGGGGTGACGCGGCAACTGTTGACCCGGGTATTCTCACCGGCACAACCACACTCCCCTCTAAGGCAGCTCGGGTAAGATTTAACTCCATCTGAGATGGATCTCAAATATTCAAGTATGTTTACACATTTCAATCATGATTTTAAACACAAACACTATTTATATATGCTATAAAGAGTAATAATAATATTTAGCACCGCGTCTTACTGCCCGTTCGGGTTATACGCTTTAAGTACTAACTACTCTAATGGATTAGGAACTGGGAAGGTTTAACTAGAGGAAGTGAACCCGCATTTGCGTGGAGGGAGAGTGGAAAACCATTTAGGAAAAACCACCCCCAGTTCACCCGACCGAGATTCGAACCTCTATCTCCCCGTCCTCAGCAGTCGAGCTCAACACGACAAGCGCGTTACCCAACTACGCCACCGAGGCGGGTTATAAAAAGTAGATCATCCACATTAACTTGTTGCGGTGGCCGCATGGTATGAGGCATCACTTTCGCGATATACTGCCAATGACAAGGATATTTCGGTTTGACTCCCAGTCGGGTGTACTAAGGGTGGTTTTTCATAAATATTTTTGGAATCTACCATCGCGCAAAAGCGGATACACTTCCTCAAAGTTCAACCTCCCTCATCTCTAGCGCATTAGTGTTATTAGTACATTACCTTAACACGTAGTAAGCCGCGGTGCTAGAACAAAAGCTTCATTTATTTATTCGTTCGTTCACTGATGCGTATAAATATTATGTACATTTTAGAGTTGGTACACAAATTGCCTTTTAGGGCCTACCAACAGCCAACAACTAAATATAAAACTGATTCAAAGAAAGGGAATATGTTATATAGTTCTAACCGATATATTTAAAAAGTAGATTGAGTCCTTTCAATAATTTTTGAAACACATGTTTATTAAAGTTTAGTAGAGAGAGATAATATTAATTTGTGAATCAACTAATGTATTATGAATCTATAAAATTATAAAATGTATTATATAGAGTTATATCAAATATTAAACAAGTCTCAATAAATATATACAATATCATTAAATATTTTATACCATGAAGTATGACATATTATAAGAACCTTTGTAACAAAAACCATATTACAATTAGGAAATTACACTTAAGAGTAGGCCTATCAGGATCGTTATTCAATGGCAAGAAAAAAAATACTTAAAATTATCACAATTTAATATAATATTCAGTTAATATTTTAACGAACTTAAACTGGTAATGTATGTTTACTTAGTCATTTAATTGAAATATAAATAAGGATTAGCTATTTATGATCAAATAATGACCAATCTAAACTTATTTCTTAAATCTTCTTAAATTAATGTTCTTTACATGCGACCCAATCATAGTGATTTTCACTTATCACTCGGTCGGGTTAGAGGCATACATTAATTACTTTAGTAGGATAGGGATTCGAAAGGTCAAATTTTAGAGGAAATGTACTCGCAGTTGCATGAAGGAGGAGTGTGAAGAAATTTAGGGGGTGGGGGAAGCTTAGTACACACGAACGGGATTCAAAACCCCAACCTACACATCACCATCAATAAAGTTTTACACTAGAGAGACGCGTTAGACCACACGACCACCGACGTAGGCTTGACAACTATTATTATTATTATTATTATTATTAGCACCGCGTCTTACTACCCGTTCGGGTTATACGCACTTACGCTCATGTGTAATGGTAGGGTGATTGTGAGATGAAATGGAGGACCTATAGTTTAACATGGGATCCGAACCACGGCTGTGGTTAAAACACGTCTATTCAGAGGCGAAGGAAGGGTTGACAGTTATTGTTAACGCTATGAGTAAACAAACGAGGTAATTAGATAACAATGTTGTTGCTGTCATATTGCTTTTCCCATGTCAATATCCAAACTAAACCAACTCGAGTAGCTTGTGGTAGTTTGTGTGGAAGTAGCGGCCAGTGTCGTGTCGTGTCGTGTCGGTGAAGCAGAGCTCCACTTACCGTCCCAGAAGCAGGGCACCAAGAACAGACAAATGGAATCTGTCCCTCTATGCATGGTAACGGGACATTCACGAGAAGACCCGGGAGATGAGAATCAAAACGAAATCAAAGAAAAGAGATTGATTTGGAGTGCTGAGAAGAATATCTTGTCATGGAAATGCCACCGCCTCCGTCTCCCCGTTCACAGCAGATATAGCGTATCAGTGAAACGAAGAAGGGGGATACAGTCAACAGTGAGAAAAATAGAAATAGACGACACTGAAATGAAAGTTGACAGGAAAGAGAGTAAATAAATTGGTTTTTCGTTTGAGGGAAGATCGAAGAATTGTGTGATGGGATCACGGAATATCACAACACAAGGCATGGAGATATTGTCGGGCGGGTTGTGGACAAGAGGGGCTCACGGAATATCACAACACAAGGCATGGAGATATTGTCGGGCGGGTTGTGGACAAGAGGGGCTCACGGAATATCACATCACAAGGCATGGAGATATTGTCGGGCGGGTTGTGGACAAGAGGGGATCACGCAAACTTCCTCGTTCGACGTATAGTCCAATTTTCATAAGAAGTGACTTGACTCAGCACCACTAGATCTAATTTTATGTATTAAAACGTCAAGTAATGTGATGTGCGTCTGTCACGTTTGATATATATTATCAATACCTATAAAATAATACTAATAAAATGGTAAAAATGTTACAAAATGTGTTTATTTTATAAAAGTTCCTTTACAAGAAACTGTGACTGTACATACTCAAAGAACATTCTAGCAAATGCTAGTCATTGTTCAACATTACAAACAAAACGGTAGTCCTCATTTTCCCATGAAAATGACTTTGAGGGTAATTTACATTAGCGGTAATATACAATTTTGATTTGATTTTTGCAATCGTTCTTAAATGTTTGTTATCATAATTAATTCTCAGTTTGTAAGGACATTTGTTTTGTTTGAGTTTTTTTTCATTCAGAGTGAGACAAATTATATTTGTGACCAATGTGAAATAGTGGGAGTATCAGCCCCTTTAGGGGTGGACGCGCGGACTAAACATCGTGTTCCTATACAATTGATTAAAACTCCTGCTATGTTTTAAAACAGGGGACGTAACACCTTTTGACCCAAGAGGGTCACTTTTACAACCGATCAATGGCAGGCCACAAGACGAGCGCTTCTATCCCCACCTAGCTTTCACCCCTTAACCTAATTCTACCAACATTTCAATATTTAATAATGTATTATGGGTATTGGTAATATATATCAATAGTGATAGCTGTAAACCACATGACTGGACGTATGGATACGCAAAAGTAGTTATGGTCTAGCTGTCAAACCCCGGTGTAAACAGATTTATACTAAGGGAAGGGCCGTTTTATACCCCATAACCATCTGTACATATCTTAATTATTTTTAAAATTGTGACCCGCCTCGGTGGCGTAGTTGGCTAACGTGCTTGTCGTGTTGAGCTCGACTGCTGAGGACGGGGAGATCGAGGTTCGAACCTCGGTCGGGTGAACTGGGGGTGGTTTTTCCTAAATGGTTTTCCACTTCCTCCAATTCAACCTTCCCAATTCCTAATACATTAGGGTAATTAGTACTTAAAGCGTATAACCCGAACGGGTAGTAAGAGGTGGTGCTAAATATTATTATTATTATTTTTAAAATTGTGTGTGGCTCAGTGGCTGTACTGCAAATGATAATCATTCGATATTTTAAGATTATGTTAACATAAGAGCGAGGGCGGCGGCCAAACGTGAGGGGGGGGGGCACAGGGGGCATTGCCCCCCTTCTGACATTTGCTATAAAGATCCCACTGTGTCTTATAAAAATTATGTAAAATCGAAGAAATATTTCAATTGTTTTTATACCAAAGTAAGACAATTTGAATGAATCCATAGCTGAATCATTGTTGCGCCGTACAGAGCGCTACAACGAAACTTTATTGTACCAAAATGATATTGATTGAGCATGCGCCAAACAGTTGGTTACCGACCTCGTTGAGTGTGCTACCATTTTATTAGGTGTGATTGTGTTTTGATTGACTTGGTTTTTAACATAAAGCGAACGACAAACTACGAAATATATGTGTAAGAAGAACTCCTGCTTGTGATATTATAATAATTTCCATACAGATATATTATTCTTGAATGAATTTACATTGATCCGTGAAGTCTATCAGATTTTATTCACGTGTATATTTGATCGTCTATGTCCACTAAAGCCTGTGCGAATTCATAATTTTCCATTTCGAGTCGAATACGAATATTGGCAAACCAGCTCGAATCGATTCCGAATTGAATATCATGCTCAGAATTTTTTTCGAATCTAACCTGAATCGAATATCATACTAATAGTAAAATTTTGAATCGAATCCAAATAGAATATTTTATTTTGAGAATGTTTCAAATACAAATCAAATAGAATATCCTTAGGAGTCTTTGAAAATATTTTAAACTTAATCTTAAGTTAAACAAGTAAACAAAGCCTCATGGATAAATTAATAATATTTAGCACCACGTATTACTACCCGTTCGGGCTATACGCTTTAAGTACTAATTACTCTAATGGATTAGGAATTGGGAAGGTTGAATTAGAGGAAGTGACGAACCTCGATCTCCCCGTCCTCAGCAGTCGAGCAGCTCAACACGACTAACGCGTTAGCCAACTACGCCACCGAGGCGGGTCTCATGACAAAACTACGAAAGGCTATAAACGAAATAAATTACTATTTTTTATAATGGTTTGCTGTATAAGACCACAGACAGTTGAAATTATTCTTAAGTATGAAAAGATTCGAATTTCGAACTAAACCCATCGAGTCTGAATCTGAAATTTACTTAGATTCGAAATTTCTAATCCACCACAAATCTCTTTAATAATAAGACTCGACAGCGCGAATGAATCGAATCCGAATATTAGCAAGATTCGAATTTATATTCGAAATTTTGAAACTTCATACAGGCTTAATGTCCGCCTATCCTATTCTGCCACTTGCTAGACGGGCTATTGTTCTTGAGACTGATTCAATTTACCTGATGTTCGTTAGACACAGACCAACAAAAACATTTAACAGCCCCAGTGGCTCGGTCTATCGCTTCAAATAATGTGTTGTCTATTCAACTACATACTCGTCGTAACTTACAGTCAGGCTTAGCTTTTATTGTTAATTGTTTCGTTTATTAGCACATGGGCTATTAACGGTTTAATCTAATGGGATAGGGATAAGGAAGGCAGTCAGGAGGAAGTGAACCCACATTTGCGTGGATGTGGTTGAATGAAGATGAAAAAAATCGCACTGATAAATAACTTGTGCACCCTCAGTTCACCCAGGCGAGATTCAAACCTCAGCCTCACCGTCAATAATTAATGGTTGTGAGCCAATTACTCCACCCCTATACCACCGCTGCGGGTGAGTAAATACCTAGGCCGATATGCTAAAACGGTTCTTATCATACACTAATACACTAATAAGGTTATGCGTTTAGGGCTAGTGAAGTGTTATTGACAGATTTTTTTTTATTTTTTTTAAATTACAATTTTTATTTGGAAACCCTCCTACCCCCCCGGATCTAAAATGTTCCATCGCTACTGCATAAGAGATAACTAATCAAATTTTTGTCTTAATTAAAAGATCCATAATATTTTGTCAACACATTTCAAATAAATGTGATGTGTAAGTCAAAATTGTGCTCGGAAAATCTTATGGAAAAATCAATCGCGCTGAACTGTCTTAATTCATAGCATGCCTGACTGAGTTTCAAACATATACCTCCCCATCGTGGACAAACCAGACCCGTTAGACTATGCGACCATCGATATGGGTGTTAAGGAAGAAATGCTACTTTAATTTATTGATTTTCCCTGTAATTCCACTATGGTGTAGCTTATAAGATAGGGTCATAGTGTAATAAGTCAAGGTAAGACTACTACCTTTCAGGGTGAATGAAGTCTATCGATGGGCCGGCTATAGAATCGACCCCTTGGAAGTGCGCCATCAGAATACCGTGCAATTGATCTATGACATAGTGTGCCAATAGAGTCAAATACGATGACACAGCGTGGAAACAAACCCGCACTACCGTGGAGGGAGAGTGAGAAAACAAATTCAGTACACCCAACCAGGATCCAAACCCCGCGATTACCCTGTGTGAGGCTAGCGGTAAAATGACAGCTTGGGTAGATTTTATATTAAATTAAGATATTAATATATCACTTATATATTATTATTATTATTATTGTACCGTAGTTGATTATTAAAAACAACATTTATTTATTATTAAACTCTTCTAGTAATTGTTCCATGAATAAATCTGTAAATTTATTAATCAAAAATAGTTCGTCTTTGGTTGGTAGTAATAAATAAGTTGGTTCGAAATAGGTGTCTGGCCACACAGAAATGTAACTTCGGTTCAATCGAATATATCGTAGGAATAAAGCACATTTTTGTTTTGACAACATTTAAAGCATTGTAATATTATATCGTTATGTTTTAGAGTAAAAGTAACAAATTAAAATCCTCAAGACATAATGTATTAATGTATGAAAGTAGATTTAGTAACGTTTATAAACATCTAATGCAGTTCTTTCTACCAAAATATTACTATAGACAGAGGGGTGGTGAAAAAGTTGGTAGCAAACACTTGAGCCAAAATTAAAATTATTTATGTCAAACAAATAATGGTGATTATAGATGAAAATATTAATTTTCACAAAAATTAAATTAAGTCATTATAAAAGAATAGAATATTTTTTTTTTT
>CABFVX010006671.1:0-16603 GCA_902151425.1 Timema shepardi
ACTGTGTTTCCATATGTGTACACTGTCACAAAGATGGAACTCTCCTTCCCCCCACTATCCATTGTAACTGTGTTTCCATATGTGTACACACTGTCACAAAGAAAGTTAATAATTTCACATATTACCCTTCCAATATCTATTTATGAACTATGAAAAGGATACAAATTCCTAATTTTGTTTTTGACGTAAATTCTCTTAATTATTCCAAGGGTTATAGACTGGAGATTTTCATGGGACATATTTAAACTTATGCACTCAATAAAATATTGCAAATATTCTATTTGAAATCCGAATTCAACTAATATTTTTAATTTTGATTACTAATAGATTTTAATACTGTATAAATGCAGACACAAATAGTTTTTCGAATTAAATTTTGTGCTATATTTAGTACGTTATTTTAGATTTTACCTAAAAGCATATTATTTCTCAATGCAAGTGATAAACTTCTTATGAACTATGATTTTACAAAACGTAAATACTAAATTTTTGAGTTCTTCAGGATTTGAAACAAAAGTGTTCGGATATTAGCATTTTAAACTCAACACTCCTGAAAATGCAATTCTAGTCAAATTGAGAGTAAACATTTACTAAAACATTAATTATATACCAGAGTCTTTATTGATCCTCCCTTGCGTCAAATTAGTCAAATTTACTGTAAGTATTTAACGTGCACTTTCTGAACCGACGCCCGAAACACTAAATCAGCCCATAACTTATTAACTAACTTAAATATAGAACATACGCAACATCCAACCCTATTGCAGTTCACCCTAATTTCACCGATTGTAAATTTTTCATTTATACTTGGAATTGAACCCATGACATTTAGTTTAGTGGCCAGACATGATATCGACTGTAATAAGGTGTTGAACTTTAAATTATTTGTTGATAAGTTTATGAATAAAATAGCCAAAGCTATTATTTATGCTTTTAGTGAGGAATTCTCCATCTAGATATATTCTGAAAATTGAAAAATGACACCTGAACACCGGAATCGAACTGGGGACCTTTGGCTTAGTACGCCAATGCTCTAACCACTGAGCTATACAAGAATCGTCCCGTGCCCAGGGCCATTCTTCACTCATATTTTAAGGCAGAGTCTGTGATGGACGTGCGGGAATCGTCGGCTACAAATGTATGATTTTATTAAGATCACGAGCTATCAGACAACGCAGACACCATTGACCCGGTAGTTGGCTTTTTGCTGCCACTTGTACAGTTATTATAATTGTAAGGGATTGCACATTTAAGAATCGAATAGACAAAACTATTATTTATGCTTTTAGTGAGGATTACTCCATCTAGATATATTCTGAATACTTCACTAAAAGCATAAAAAAGAGCTTTGGTTATTCGATTCTTGAATATGCAATTCCTTACAATTATAATAATTGTACAAGTGGCAGCAATAAACCAACTACCGAGTCGAAGGTGGCTGCGTTATCTGATAGCTCGCGATCTTAATGGAATCATACATTTGTAGCCGACGATTCCCGCACGTCCATCACAGACTCTGCCTTAAAATATGAGTGAAGAATGGCCCTGGACACGGGACGATTCCTGGATATCTCAGTGGTTAGAGCATTGGCGTATTAAGCCCAAGTTCCCGGGTTCGATTCCGGTGTCCAAGTGTCATTTTTCAATTTTCAGAATATGTTAAGTTTATATTATGAACACGATTTCATAGTAAATGATTACAGATTAAAACCACATTGGTGCTTGCATGGTCAAACGCATCACTTTCGTGTTGGATTGGATTATCTCTGACTGGGAGATCGGAGTTAAAACCCCAACTGGATGTACTGAGATAAATTTTTCCTAAAAAAAAATCCCCACTTTCCCATCAAACAAAATAGGGTAAATTTATTCTAAAATTTTACTTTACTCTTAATTAATCCATCGACATAATTAATTTATGAATATATCCCAAACGGAAGTAGTGATTTAAAAAAAATATATGGACCAAGTTATTATAAATTAAAAAATAATATTTCAAACTATACAAATCCAGGGTTATTTGATTATTTAACATATTATACGCTTAAATTCCTAGTCGAGACAAATATCTGATCGCTTTTATTCAATTAAATACACAAATTGTATCAGAGCATCATAAATATATGAGTCACAAAACATGAGAAATCCAACATATTTAATGACACCCTATTTGTTTGAAGCTAAAAAAAAAGTAAATTAAATTATTTTAATAGGCACGAGAGTTTTGCGTGTTTACAATGTGTGGCATTCCGAGCGTATAACTACTTCAAAGAAAACTTTAAAATTTATAACTAAAAGTCTGTGCTCTGTGGGTTCTTATTAAATTATTTGGTCTAAATTTAATAAAATATACATACATTATTTAGAAACTATGAAAATAAAAACACTTTTAAAAATGTATTAGAAATTAAATATTAATCATGAATATTGGTGTAATCCAAAAAAGTTATTATTTTTATTTTACTATACTATATTGTGTTAGACTTATGATATTATTAAATTACTTTAAAAATTTTAACGGACAAACCTCTAGTAAATATAGCTAAAGTACTTTTGTTATTTTTAAACTTAATACTAAATTAATAATTACCTTTAAATATATGCTATTTTAAAATCCAAACCTAAAAACAAAATCAAATAAAACAAATCAATTACTTCACAAATTATATTTATAATATTCTATATCTTTTTTTAAAAGTTTAGATTAATAGAATCGTAACGCACCAGTTGTTTTTGTAATGTTGACGTAACAGAGATGCTGGTGAATGGACCTAGCCCACCCGTATTGAAACACTCTCCTACTAGTACTGAAACGGTCGCATTGATTTCGGTGGCGCTGAAGTCGCACAGGCGGCCTCCCTCAAGACTCAACCGCCCCCATCCTTCCCCCGTACAAACCCTCCCCCTACCGCACCTGATACATTTTCAACCTCCCACCTCGAAACACCCAAACTGTTTTTTCATTATTATTTTTTCAAAATTTAGGAGCACAAGATTAATCGGATACCTATTCAATTGCCAAAAATATGGTTGCATCTATAAAAGATTTCAGGGGGCTGGAGCCACCGTCGAAGATATTAACAGACCAATCATATCCAATGAAAAATCGGGATTCCTGGTTATCTTGCTAATATTATTTTTAAGGCGGGATGGAAGGGGATGAGAGAAAAAGTTAGTGTTTTTCAGTTTTTATGGCAAAACGTTTTTTTGGCCAAAATAAATAAAATATTTCTCCAGTAAAACAGAATTTAATTTTCTTCACATGGTGACCTTAACATTTTTTGAATATCTTTCAAGAGTGTCCTGGAATTTAATGACAACTTTTTCTCTTTGTTTAAAAAGTTTCTCATTTAGTGGCGTCATGCCCATGATACAGTATCCCCATGGCTTCTTTGGTGCTGACTGACAGCTTAAAAAAGTTACCAGGCCAAATTACGTATTCCTAAGTTGAATCAAATGATCTGCAAAAACATGTGTTTAGCAGCTGTCACTTTTGACATTCAAAATTTAGGTATATACATAAATTTTGACTGTCAAAAGTCAGCTGTGAGCTGTCAGTCAGCACCAAAGAAGCCATGAGGCTACTTTTTTTTGGTAGGTATTCAGGAACTGTTGATATCACCATGTGATGAAAATTACACTCTATGTTCGTACTGGAGCAATATTTCATTTATTTTAGCCAAACAAATATTTTGCCATAAAATCCTGCAAAAACACAGCGCTTTTCTTGGGTCCTCTTCTATCCCAACTTAAGTCAACAGCCCGGACGTTGCGTTGGTTGGATGTGATTTATATCCACCCGTAGCTTGGCGTGCATTCAGCTCTTCGGTTGGTTAGTGCTGCCTGCACCATCTGGCAGAAATCCTATATACTAAGGGAGTTCAAGGAGTGTAGTGGTTCCCCATTGCCTTTCACACTGCGATTTTTATGAGCGAGCGTGAAAGGACTTACCAATTTTACCTAGAAAGGTATTTTCATATACCTCCTAGGGTTCCTTCACACGCCACAACCGACGTGGGACCGATAGTTTAACTTCCCCTTCTAAGAAAGCTGTGCTAAGTATTTTTATCGCTAAAAAATAATAAAAAAATCGTCTACCTCAGTGACCTTGGTGTTTATGTTTTAAAGAAATGTTGGAAAACCTATGGCACATTAAATTTTTATTTGGCACGCAGCGTTCACTGCCAACCCAAGTTTGTATTCCACCCCCGCCCCCCAACTAACCAAGGTGTTGATATGATTTTAACTACTAATAATTAATTTTGCCAGTGGATACTTACAATTTCGGAGTTTTACCTAAATAGACTTCCTAAGAATGATTCCAAATATTTTTCTGTGGGATATCAGAAACTACGCACGGGAAAAACACGTTTTTTTTTAAAAATCTGTAATGGTATCTTACAATAACAATACCTCCTAATAATTAATAATAATATATTAATTACAGCTAATGATGGTTAAATATAATGCTGTGAGATACTAAATTCTATTTTGCTGCTCAAAATTACAACACGCACGAGAAAGGATTTAACAGAAAATTTAAAACCTACCGGGAATGATACCGAACATCTTTTTTTACCAGCCCTGTTCTAGAGTTGATAGTTTGCTAGTAATCATTATATTCAGAAAATGAGCGTTGAAAACCATAATAATAACAATTTAAAATGTAATAATCTATTGAATAACATTCTAAGATGTATCCTCCATTAATAAATCTCACACCCATGAACCCGGCATGTCTAGTGCGAGTGAAGGTGCATATTATAAGATAATGCTTCGTTAGAACTTCATCAGAGCATCAACAGAGTTAAAAGAACGAACAGACTCGTCTAGAAATGTCCTGAAACGGTACAAAGAACCCTCCCTGCCTTGTAGTAGCAACCACATAATCCGGTAAACAACACAACGGGATTAATATTCATTTGCATCTCTCAGAAACTAAGGTTCAACCTAGTTCAGACACAGACCACCACCTAAAAAACAGCGCCACAGTGACGTAGCGCATCACTTGCTTTAGAGCACAACCACGCTATTTATTTTTATTATTAAATTTGTTTATTTAAGGATATTCTAAACGTTCTGGTAGTTTATGTTCTAACAGGTGAATATTTGTTTTTAAACAACATTTATATACAGTTAAAGAGAAAGAATAAACAAGGCACAGTTAGATTATTTGTTGTATATTTTATTGTTGTAGATATTATTAGGTGGGTGGAAGAAGGAAATTAAAACAATCATATAACGAAGAATTTACTTTAGCTGGCAATATAAATTTCCCGGAGATGTAATAAACGCTCTAATCACCCGGATACAATTGCGCAAAATTTTCATTAGATATATTGTACCTATCTAACCACCTGGCTATGGTAACGAGAAAATGACCAGAGTCAGGTTTTATAGACCTATATTCGACCTCTATAACCACCTGGCTACAGGCACAAGAATCGATCCAGGATTCATATACCTATACTCGATAAAACCAAGCTATATTATTATTATTAGCATCATGACTTACTACCCGTTCGGGCTATACGCACTTACGCTCATGTGTAATGGTAGGGTGATTGTGAGATGAAATGGAGGACCTACAGTTTAACGTGAGATCCGAACCACGGTGGAGACCTAGCATTCCACACATTCACAAGTTGTGATTAATACACGTCTTGTCAGAGGTGAAGGAAGGGTTTGGCAATCAGATAAATCTGTGCCGGGACCGAGGATTGAACCCCGGCCGCCAGCATAGAAGTCTGACACCTTACCCCTAGACCACCAGGTCACCAATCAAGCTATACTTCACTAGATCTGTATTAGACTTCTCTAACCTTCAGGCTAAGTTCAGGAAGCGAGTGGTTTCTTTCATACGATGCACCCACGTATTACTAAGCCGTGCTGTGTTTTGGAGCGCGGATGTACGCCCCTGGCGATTTACTCGCTGGAGAATATGGAAATAAATACGAGCCGACTTGTTTAAAAAATTACATGGTAAATTATTTCAATATATTTATATTTTAGTGTGTAGGCCTATTGCTTTAGCGTTTAAAGCCTCTTTCGGGACATCTGCAATTTGGTGTGTGTGTGTGTGTGTATGTATGTATATATATACAAACGAAATACTTATATCGGATTATCTTGACCTAGTTCTAGAAAAAGCGCAATATATCATTTCGAGAAAAGAAATAAATTCAATTTTACAGTGAAGCAGTTTTATCCCTGCTGGTCACACCGTAGTAATTAGAAAGAATGAGAAGGTTAAACAAGTGTTTAATCCCTGTTGGTCACAAGGTAATACGCAGAAAAGAAAGATTGAGAAGGTTAAATAAATTAACTCACCCAATGGCCTGGGGCTTGTCTCACCTCAAGGCTGTAAACAAATAATATTGGTAATATTGGAGCTTCCTCTTTCACCTTGATGACTTTAATGGTTGGGAGACTGATCTAGTTTGTAAGTAGTGTGGTGATATAATCTGTCGGTTAAGAAATACCCCAAATAAATAAAACCTTTTTAAGGGCCTTCATTTTTTGTCCTTCTGAAACAATGCACAAGTTTAAATAAAACGTGTCCCAGTGAGGTTTGTCGGTATAGATATAGAATCACCCAGATAATTGGTAGATGCACTAGCAACAATCAACAGCTCTGTTAGAAATCATGTATTAATAAATAAATTGGGTAGTAAGAAGCGTTGCTAGTAAATAAATTAATTCATTAATGGTAATTTTGCATAGGGAATTATTTTAAAACGTTTTTCCTCAACAAAACTGATTCTAGTTGTGTTTTGATTTAAAAAATATATATTTTTATTTCTTTTATAAGTTGTTTCAACTGATGAAATTAGATGTATCTAAATTTACACACCTATTAACTACAAGTATTTGATTTCTTATAGTTGACTTACGACTTGCTATAGATGAACGTGTAAATATTTCAATGCTATCACCTGAATACTTTCTTAACTAATAAATATCTACTACTACACATACACATTACATTTTTAAGTAGGAGTGTGTTTTTATTTATTTATCTTACTGTGCTAAGTTTTAAATGTATTTAAAATTACTGTAGGAATAACTATGAAGTATTATTTGATTTTTTCCTTTGGGAGTCGGCTTTTAAAATTATCTTGATGCACATCTCATGGTGTTCATAGTTTTTAAATAACACTTGATATACGAGCTTTTTGCTTGGATATACCGTATCTGATTACAGGGGAGTGAATATAGGTTTATTTTAACTGACAAACATATCATCTCATTTGTAAACTCACACAAAGAACTTCACCACTGTATCTCCAGCACTGGAATACTATCGCCAAATAATTGTTTTGCTAAGGTCAGAGGACGTTGAAAGATAATGAAGCTCGCCTGGACATATTCTCGCCAAGTCCGTCTAACTTGCTTTCCAGGCGAGGTTGTCAATAAACATTCGAATCCTAGCCTTACGCACTGAGGGTAAATGACTACTTACTCTTCCTCCACGTAAATTAAGATATATGTAATCTAAAACTATCCTTCCAACACCATTTAAGTGTGAAAAAACCCAACCGGACAGTATGACGTGGTGCAAAAATAATAAATTTTTATGATAATTGTGTGTTTATCTTTCTAATACCCATTTGGGTTAATCGCATGTTTATAAAAATGAGAAACGAATGAGGAAGGTATAATATGGAGGAAGTGTATCCACATTTGCGCACATTAGGGTACAATTCCTCTAATTTGTTTTAATATACATGCAATCAATCATACGGTAAAATAAGAGGGGAGACTTTAATTTTATAAGATTTCTATATTTTTATTGTACGCTTGTTAAGACATATAAAAATGTGTTTCTTGATAATTAATTCATTTTATATTATTATGTATTTGCACTTAACATGGCCGGGCTATCCAAATTTAACCAGGCTAATGGATAGGAATGAGGAACAGGGATTAAGAGGGAATATATCCGGATTAGTGTAGAGGGAGAGTGGAAAACCGTTTAATTAAAAACAATTGATACACATGGCCGGGATTCAAAACCCAACCACGCATCACAGATAAATGATAATATACGAGATTGAAGTTTATAGTCCACGTGTCCACCTAACTTCTAAGCGCTATACTACATACATAATTGTTTTCTGTCGGTGTACCATGAGCGTATAGTTTTTTAAATACATTTTTGCTTATTGAGCATCCTATGTATAATTTTTATAATATGGTATAAAGCTGACCTGTTGATCTAGGGGTAAGGTGTCGGACTTCTGTGCTGGGGTCCGGGGTTCAATCCTCGGTCCCGGCACAGATTTATCTGATTACCAAACCCTTCCTTCCCCTCTGACAGGACATCTTGTGAATGTGGGGAGTGCCAGGCCTCCACCGTGGTTTGGATTCCACTTTAAACTGTAGGTCCTCCATTTTATCTCACAATCATCCTACCATTACACATTAGGGTAAGTGCGTGTAACCCGAACGGGTAGTAAGACGCGGTGCTAATAATAATGATAATAATAATAATAATGTATAAAATAATAAAACCGTTATTGTATAATTTATTTATGTTATATATAATTTATTTTTAAGAACAGTACCAAAACCCACATTAGTTTAGACATCTTTAAAATAATTCCCACTGATACATTTTAAATTCTAAGATTAATTTAAGTTATTTGAAGTTTTCTCTATTTGTTTACCAAATTATAACGTTATACCTCATTTCAAAAGTATTTTTAGCGTGTAAATTGTTCTAAAAAAAGTGATAACCCACAAAAAAAAACTCTAAAAAACAATCTCTTATTTTCATAAAGTGTTGCTACCCTATGAAAACATGACTTTATTTTATGGAAGAAGGCTTGATCTAAGTTTCTAACCTTTTGCTTTAATCACAGTAGAACAAATTTTCACGTAAATAGTCGTTGAGTTTTTTCCAAACAAAATTGTTTTATTAAATAACGTCTTAGATAAAGTGGGATTTCTAAAGACGTCTGGAAGGCTCTACCAGGTAGCCCATACAGTAATACAAGCCAAAAATGGCGTCCCTAGTTTCATAACAATATAAAATAGTATTGAGTTTTCAAACGAATTCAATCTAACACCAGAGGCGAAGGGACGTTTTTGTATGAGAGGAAGTGGGAGGGCGGGAGCGCTGAAAAGGTAGCCTACGAGTGCGCACGGTCGACGAAACTTTTTTAGCGCCACGTCTTACTAACCATTCGGGTTA
The DNA here is from genome assembly GCA_902151425.1 of Timema shepardi. Taxonomy (NCBI): domain Eukaryota; kingdom Metazoa; phylum Arthropoda; class Insecta; order Phasmatodea; family Timematidae; genus Timema; species Timema shepardi. The sequence goes on from CABFVX010006671.1 coordinate 9,197, forward strand.
TACGACTATGTAATAGTTATACTAATAGTTTAGGGATTAGAAAGGTTTATTTGAGAGGAAGTGCACCTACCTTTGCGTGGAAGGAGAGTGGAAAACTATTTTAGAAAAAACAACCCATTCTCATTGCACCTTACCGGGATTGAACACCAATCTCCCCGTCTTCAGTAGTCTAGTCTCACACGAAAGTAGCGCGTTAGACCACGCGGTCACGGAAGTGGGTTTGATAAAACTGTTAGGGTGTTTGGTACCACTTTAAGAAAGAGTGTTTTGACTGATTTTTAACCATTTTATGTTCATATAAACTATTTCGAGATTGTTTTCATGGTTATTAGTGATATTTTCTCATTTAAGAAATAGATTTATACCTTTTTATATCAATAGAAAGTATCGTAATCACTAAATTTTTTGACCTGAGATTGGATTGAATCTTTAAGTTTTATGTGTTTCTGAACCCAAAAAAGTGGATTTTTCAATTTTGTCTGTCCCCAAGTCTCTTTGTATTTCTGTCTGTCCGTCCCCTGGAAACAGAGGTGAAACTGTTTCAAGGATTTAGTTCGAAATTGAAATATTTCGAAAATGGCTTTAAAGATTGAGTTCAAAATAACGTAGGAATAATTTTTGATGATAAGAATTTATTTTTATTTTTACAGGTATATATAATTTAAGGCTAATTTACAAATAGCTTTTCTTTGAATTATTTTCACCCTAAGCTTTAATACACCTTATTACCTATCTTAAATTTGATAAAACAAGATTGAAAAAGGAATGTTTTTGCTATCCCAGATTGACCGGGGTGCGGTAGAAGGGAGTCCAAATATTTTTACAGTTTTTATAGAATTGAAATCTTTTGGCCAAAATAAATCAAATATTTTTTCTCCAGTAGCAACATAAAGTTTAGTTTTCTGCACATGCTAATATCAACAAATCTTGAATATTGGTCAAAGGTGTCCTGGAATTTGGTCAAAACCTTTTCTCTTTAGTTAAAAAGTTTTGACAAAATTCCAGGACACCCTTGAGAGATATTCAAGATCTGTTGATATTAGCATGTGCGGAAAACTAAACTCTATGTTGCTAATGGAGAAATATTTGATTTATTTTGGCCTAAAAATATAATGCTATAAAAACTGTAAAACTACTCGCGCTCCCTTCTACCGAACCTTAACACGATATTTTCTCTGAGCACGACAAAGAAGTCTGAGTTTAATTTAGGCCCGTACACTAATTACTGTAATTAATTGGTCAGGCATCAGGGAGGTGGATAACTAAGTTTCGTATGTGTTTTCTCTTGCAGTTGAAATGGCGTCAAAACCGGTCGTCTGCTGGAGGTGACGAAACCAACTTGATTTGGGTTTCCTCTGGTGGCTGGAGAATCTTGTTATGGACCTTGTGAGCTGCGTCTGGTAAGGAGCTGTTTCTTCCTTAGGGAATTAATATGGTTAGTTGGAGTGAGAGGGTTGATAAAAGTGAGAGTAGAGAGGACGCTCTCTGCCTTGGAGGGAATAAAAAGACAAGGTAATGGTGGTAGGGAAGAGGGAGGGGGGAGAAAGTTTGCTGACAACGATCCAAGGAAAAGATAAAAGGTGTGTCTGGGCTGGAACAATCAGGATTGTTGACACCAATCTGGAGTAGAGGGAGAATATTGGTTACAACGTCCATAGAAGGGATTATTATTCACAATGTCCCTGGAAAAGATTATCATTTACTACTTTCCTGAAGGCGCTTTTATTTACAAAGTCCCTGAAGGTGTTACTCCTTACAATTTGCCTGAAAGGTGTTACTTCTTACAATGTGCCTGAAAGGTGTTACTTCTTACAATGTGCCTGAATGTGTTACTTCTTACAATGTGCCTGAAAGGTGTTACTCCTTACAATTTGCCTGAAAGGTGTTACTTCTTACAATGTGCCTGAATGTGTTACTCCTTACAATTTTCCTGAAGGGGATATTATTTACAATGGCACTATTAGTTGCTGTTCCTTACAACCCCCGGGGAGAGAGTTATTATTTACAATATCTGTGGAGTGGAAGGGATTATTTTTGGTAACGCTCCTGGCATAAGTAAAGAGAGTGGGGAAGATGGATCATAATTAAAATGTTGATTAAACGTCCCTGGAAGGAGTGAAGAGAGTGGGGAATATGGGTCATAATTAAAATGTTAATTAAACGTCCCTAGAAGGAGTGAAGAGAGTGGGGAATATGGGTCATAATTAAAATGTTGATTAAACGTCCCTGGAAGGAGTGAAGAGAATGGGGAATATGGGTCATAGTTAAAATGTTGATTAAACGTCCCTAGAAGGAGTGAAGAGAGTGGGGAATATGGGTCATAATTAAAATGTTAATTAAACGTCCCTAGAAGGAGTGAAGAGAGTGGGGAATATGGGTCATAGTTAAAATGTTGATTAAACGTCCCTAGAAGAGTGAAGAGAGTGGGGAATATGGGTCATAATTAAAATGTTAATTAAACGTCCCTGGAAGGAGTGAAGAGAGTGGGGAATATGGGTCATAGTTAAAATGTTGATTAAACATCCCTGGAAGGAGTGAAGAGAGTGGGGAATATGGGTCATAATTAAAATGCTGATTAAACGTCCCTGGAAGGAGTGAAGAGAGTGTGGAATATGGGTCATAGTTAAAATGTTGATTAAACGTTTCTGGAAGAAGTGAAGAAAGTGGGGAATATGGGTCATATCTAAGATGTTGATTAAACGTCTCTGGAAGAAGTGAAGAGAGTGGGGAATATGGATAGTAATTAAAATGTTGATTAAACGTATATGGAAGAAGAAGAAGAAGAAGAAGTAGGAGTGAATATGGGGAGATCGAACTTTTTAATGAAGAGGGTTAAAATCCAGGTTTCAGGACCTGAAAATAAAGAAGAAGGGATTGAAAAAGAGAACCAGACCTGAAGGGGTACGGAGAGTAATAAAGTAAAATGAGAATGTTCACTAACAACAGTCCCGAGAGCAGATAAAAAGGAAGTATAGGTTATGGCGGTCAGGATCGTTAATACCAGCCCCGAAGGGGGTAAAACGAGAAGATAGTACGTCAATACAGGCGGTGCGATACGGGGTGGTTATTATAAACCCGAGAGTGAAAATGTTCAATTTTATAGATTGATTGAACCGTTCAATCCATGGACACAAGAATATAAAGGCAAGACAGGAAGCTCCATTTTATTGCGCTTTGGGATAGTGCAATTCAATGGTGGCGGAAATGATGTTAGGGGAATGGGGTGTTCTCCCCCTGGAAAAAGTTTTCCCCCTCTCTTGGAATAAATTTATTGGCCCACCTCTAGATTTATTTCACTCTTCTTTGATATTCTCGAATACGAAAATTAAGGTGACATAGCGGCAAACTCCTTTGTAGCTTCCAGAGGCATCCAATTTTCAAAATAATTATTGATAAGTGACCACTCCATATATTTTCTAGAGGTATATGATTTAAAAAAAAAATTAGTTGAGGACCACATTAAATATCTTCTAGGAGCAAATTTAAAAAATTGATTTTTAAGGATCACTCTAAATAGCTCATGGACCACCTAGTTTTGTAAAAAGTGTTCAGGCAATGAACTCTTCAAACAGATTTTAAAGGCAAACATTTAACAAAATTGATGGGTAAGATCATTCTAATCAGGTTCTTGATATACATCATTAAAAAAAATTCGTTGAGAGAACCACTATATTTATCGTCCGAGCATATCCAGTTTCCAGAAATTTCCTGGAAAAGGACTATTAAAAAATAGCTTCTAGAGGCACCTAAATATAAAATATTTTCCAGAAGAAGACCAAACAGTAGAGCTGTACCTTGAGATATGAAAAATATAAATAAGCATAATCGATTGCTTAGGGGAAAGAGCTTATTGAATTTGTTAAAGGTTTTTTTCTTTCAAAATTATGATACATTATTTTGACATTAAAAAATCTGAATCCAAAATCTAATAATATTTATAAAAATAAACAATGAAGACGTATATAGTGGGAATTACTATCCCATTTTCATCATTTTAATGTTTAATGTGTTTTTTTGTAATATAAATGGTCAAATCAACGTAAGATTCCCTTTACAAGTATATGATATTAGCCTGAGACCTTTCCCGCTTAGTTTTTTTTAACAATCGACTTAAGTTCAGGTTTCCTTGACGACAACATCATGGCTACTGATTTGAACTCTTCTAGTTTGCTTCTTATATTCGCCCACGCAGGACCATCACGTCAATTTGCTAGCTCCCCTACACGCCACCCCCCCTCCCGCCCACCGCTCTCAGACAAAAGGATTCATATCAAATTAACAGTTAATTTTTAATTCTTACAAACTTTTCTATTCAATTTAACGTAACTAAAATTTAATTGTGATTTAAATTCATCAAACCCGCCTCGGTGGCATAGTTAGCTAACGCTCTAGTTTCGTGTTGAACTAGACTGCCAAGTATGTGGAGATAAAAGTTAGTGTCGCTAGGGTGAACTGGGATGGTTTTTACAAAATGGATTTCCACCTTACTTCTACGCAAATGTGGGTTAATTTCCTCTAAACTCAACCTTCCCGGTGACCTGGCGGTCTAGGGGTAAGGTGTCAGACTTCTATGCTGGCGACCGGGGTTCAATCCTCGGTCTTGGCAAAGATTTATCTGATTACCAAACCCTTCCTTCACCTCTGACAAGACATCTTGTGAATGTGAGGAATGCCAGGCCTCCACCGTGGTTCGGATTCCACGTTAAACTGTAGGTCCTCCATTTCATCTCACAATCACCCTACCATTACACATTAGCGTAAGTGCGTATAGCCCGTACGGGTAGTAAGACGCGGTGCTATTAATAATAATAATAATAATAATAATCAACCTTCCCAATAACTCATTCATTAACGTAATTAGTATTTAAGTGAGAGAGAGAGAGAGAGTGGGAAGACATATTGGAAAACCACCCTCAGTGCACCCCAGGCTTGATCAAACCCCGATATATTTGGCAGTCTAGTATAACACGAGAGTGGCGCGTTATATCAAGCGGCCACCAACGCGTGTTACACGTGTATTAATTACGCGAATAGAATTGGGATAAGTAAGGTGGAAATATAGAGGAAGTGTACCTGTATTTTCGGGAAGCGAGAGTAGGAAACCTTACAGTAGAAATCACCCTCAGTACACCGGACCGGTGTTTTTAACTTCAACTTCCTCGTCGTCAGCCGTCCAGTATATTTATTGTGAGAGGGACAAACTTAAAGAGTTTGACCATTGAAGTTGATATTTCCACAGTAAATAGTTCAATAAGTTGGCGCTGTATATGTTTTATTATGTTTGGAAAACAAGGGACCGCTCTAGAGCTTACAAATGTAACCGTATCCCGCGCTAGCGTCGCGTGGCCTCTATAGCACCCGCGTCCCTTGAGAGGAGAGGATGGAACAGAGAGAATGCTCGCTAACAACCAGCCAGGGAGAAGGGTGAAATGTGAAGCGCTTGATTGAGAGTGCTATTTGGGAGCGTCTGGCATTCTTAAGTAGTGGAATGGGGTTAGAGGGAGAAGAATAAAAATAATGCGTTATATTTGAGAGATGTAGCTGCACAACAAATTTACACCAATTTAAAATAAATATTTAAAGGGAGCCACAAAGAGAGGTTGAGATATAAAACAGGCCTTGGTATTAAAACTACAGGACTATGGTATTGTTTACAATATGTTTACCTTCTAATTTAGATAAATTATTCAAATTGTGAACATTTTTGAGCTCGATAATATGATAAATCTTGACAATTATGTGCCCCGTCTGTCTGTCTATGTGTTTGTCCATGGGGCTTCAACCGAAACAGATTTTTATATTTTGAAAACTTGAGACGATATGTGGCCACACCTCAGGGCATCTTTTTATTTTTCTTCTCGCCTTCAATTTAAGGTTAAGCTTACTGATAACTTATTTTTTAAATTTTGTTACAAACTTTAATTAATCGAGCGTAATAAGTTTTTATTTTAGCTCCACCACTTTTCATTTGATCTACTTGTCTCTGTGTTTGGTAATCGATAACTGTCGAATGCGTGAACAAATTTTTTAATGGAATTTGGCAAAAACATTACTTGAACCTAGGTCGAATAACTTATTTATATTTACATGACAACTGTAATTACGTTTGATGGATTTCGGTTCAAACATACTATTTAGTTGTTATATGGCTGCAACTGAAAATGTTTTATTTTCCTTTCACCTTTACTTCACCTTTCACCTCTATTTCACCTTCACTCTTAAATTAATTATTGTGTACTAATGAGTGATTTTTGAAAATTAAAAAATTTTTGGAAATATTTTGTACTATTTGATTAAAAAATTGAATATCTAGGGGGCGTTCGATCTGAAAAACAAAACTGCACCACTATTTGTTAGAGAAAAATTCGTTTAGGGGTATTTTAGTAATGAATTAGCAATGCATCACTTTTGAAAAGTTGAAATATTAAAAAAATTGTTCAAACGATTTTGTTTGAAATGTACATTTTGGGAGTGTCTAACATGACAAATAAAAATGAATACTTGTTTTTCAGGTGAAATTCGTTTACTGATAATAATAATAATAATAATAATAATAATTATCACCGCATCTTACTACCCGTTCGGGTTATACGTTTTAAGTACTAATTACTCTAATGAATTAGGAATTGGGGAGGTTGAATTAGAGGAAGTGAACCCGCATTTGCGTGGAGGGAGAGTGGAAAACCATTTAGGAAAAAACACCCCCAGTTCACCCGACCGAGATTCGAACCTCGATCTCCCCGTCCTCAGCAGTCGAGCTCTACACGACAAGCGCGTTAGCCAACTACGCCACCGAGGCGTGTCGTTTACTGATGACTATTTTTACTTTCTCTCTCTTACAGGTAGAGAAAGTATGGTGATCGTCAAAAAAAATCTAACTCGAGATTTTGATGAATCTTGACGTTTCATGACTCCTCGAATCCGAAAATGTTGTTTTTGAATTTCCGTCTGTCTGTCTGTCTGTCTGTACCTCCAACTAGAGCCTAAACTATTTTACCGATTGAGCTAAAACTTGATATATAGGGTTTTTATAGGGTTGCCCCAAGGGATTTTTGGAATTGGATTTCTACCCCTAAAATTAAGGGTAGTTTACCGAAGGGAAAAAAGAGATAACGTCGATTTTCTCAAAATAGGCTCTGACGATTTTGATTAAATTTAATTTATAAACATTAATAAATATTCCAAACAAAATGGCTACTCTCAATATTTCGGCAAAATGGCTTTAAGGGCTCTGGTCTGAAGCGTAAATTAACATTTTTTATAATATCTCCGAAACTATTTGAGATATGAAATTACTTAGAATTACAAATATGTATATATATTTATGATACAAATATTTTATTCGAAACATATTTTTATAAAATCAATAACTTTCAATCTATACGCAATTATATATATATATATATA